>CM042150.1:901738-979238 GCA_023376005.1 Doryteuthis pealeii
GGTGAATTTAAGGTTTGTAAATATCTATATTGACATAGTTTTTCATGAAAAAGAAACAAGTTATTATTAAAACATCTTTTTATATGTCACATATCTTAGACGTCGCCACGTGCACCGATCACATCTTGATTCTCGGTTTCACATATAAGTTATGAGCCTTTTCTCTAAATATTTTCCTAACTCCTGTCATTTAAAAAAAAAACATCTATCATTGTCTGTGGTTGCCACCATGGATTTAGCATTTTTTGGGTTAGTTGGTCAACAGGTTCATCTTACCCTCCACTCCCCTACCATGAGTACCCAGTGACCTTGCCACCATTTTAAGTTACCCATTTGAAAAAATAGTTCATTAGTTTAAAAAGTAGGTGTAAGTATATTTTTGGAGATAGGTGGAAGATTATTTTACCTTGTGTATCTATTTGCAGTAGAACACTGTAGTAGGCAGGGGGGACACAAAAGGTTTAGTAGTTAAAATAAGTTTTGTAAGGCTCAAATTCGGCATAGGAATTTGGTCTCAGTCAGGGTGATTCAGAGTTAAAGGAAGAAAGGATCTTTCCAGTCTGACGACTGTGGGTGTCGGTTGCAAATTTCTCTTGGCATCCAGTAAACGAATACTAGATTTTGGGGCGGTCAGTGTCACCGCATTTTTAGTAAAGGTATAAGAAATAGTCACTTTGGTCCAACCCTGATAGGTGCTAGCAAGGTAAACTATTTTCCATTTTTTTAAAACTGTGTTTATTCTGAATAGTTTAAACAAGTTATCTTTTTGTAAAATTATAAATATCTTTAAACTGTAAATTATTCCTTACCCTAGTCTAACACATAGTTTATGCTTTTAAGGTAATAAGTTAAGTAACCCAAAAATCTTTTTTTGTATGTTCTTTTATTTTGTAAGTTATGGATCAACTTAAATGTTTTATGTTTAGAATTTTGTAATTATGAGGCATAAACCTTTCCTGTTGACTTTTATAATAGCTGCTTTTTATTTTTAAATTCTATTTTGTCTTATGTATTGTAAATATAAATTTATTTTCCTTTTTGTCTATTTGTAACTTATACAAAGTCTTTCATCTAAATTTCAGTTTTTCACGGCTGAACTTTGTGAAAATAAAACATATGAAAACACTATTTGCAGTCTGTAGTTCTTATGCACATAATTTGTACAAGCAAATGAAAACTGATATAAACAAAGGAAAGAAATTGTAAGCATAAAATCAGGTGGATGCGATATTGTTCAGACAATAATTTTTTCCATTCATTTGTATTGTCCTGACGAAGGTTTAATATAAACCAAAACATTTAAAGTCAACTTCAGCATCAAAAATAAATTCATCTTTTTTTGGAATACTTTTTCAATTTTCTTCATGTTGTTGGATTGATTTCCATATTTTACTTCTCCATCTTTTTATTTATTTTTGAATGAAGCATTGTCAGCCATCAATTTTGATAAGTAATTTCTTTTATCTTTAGTGTAGCAAGATGGGGATATTATCCTGACTTTTGTGAGCTAGAACTACTCTATTAGAGAAAGAGGAAGAAGGAAATAAGTGAGAGTAAAGGTTAAAAAAATAGTGATGAGCAAAACAGGATGAATGATGGTTTGACCGGAGCGTGACCTCCCGAATGGAGAATTGAGTGTCAACCGGAAGTCGGGTGTTGACCGGAAACGGAAGTCACGTGGTGATGTGGAACAACGAAGAAAGGTACCAACCTCTTTTTGCTTTCGGACGCGTAGGGCTTTGGTGCCTAGTATGGGGTCACAGTAAATAAGTAGTGTTCTTTCTCTCTGCCTTTCCTCCTCTCTGATACGAAACCACGAGACGAGCATGATAATAAAGGCTAGCAGTTGTGACTACATATTTCTCGCGTTGTAATTTTTATCAACAAGAAGACATTTTTAGTACGCTGAATATATCGCCACCGCCCCATTATGTATATCGCTTTGGGTACTGTGACCAGATATATGACAACATTACAGATATCGTTTTAGTGCTCCGAAAAAAAGGCACAATGCAACATTAGGTGTTTCTTGTTTTTTAAAAATCTAACCTGAAGCAAAAAGGTACATGAGTTGACTCTTAACTTTTTTACTGTTTTGAGAGCCACATGTGGTTCTCAGTGTTCCCTGAGACATGACTGGGGGCCATATGTGTCTCTCAAACTACATTTAGAATAAAGGATAAAATCTTGTGGAAATGTATGAGTGTACACCTCTAATTTGTCTTGAACAGTGAAAGGGTTAAATAAAGTTATTTCTGATCATTGCTCTTTCTTTGTCATAGATTAATAACCCAAGTGGATTGTGATTTTAAAAAAAGTGACTCAAAATTGAGAAAGAATAGAATAGTCAAATCTGATATAAGACCTAATTATTTAAAATGGTAAGCTCAAACGAAGATCTCAGAAATCAACCTTTAGTTTTTACCACAGATCTTAGAATAATACTGTGTTTCCCTGAAAATAAGACCTAGCATGATTTTTCAGTATGATTTTAAAATTTAGCCCTCCCTTAAAATAAGCCCCAGTTGAGAGTGGCAGAATTTTGAAATCTAGCAACTTGCAGAACAAGAACATTCCAGAGGATAATGATCTGATTATTTTTTAATCAATTGTCATTAATGAGTTTTTGAAGAAAAGAACATGTTAATAATAATAAATGTATATCGTTTTTTGTAATTTCTGTTAATTGTGAATGGCTGGGAGGTGAAAAGGTTCTGTGGACAAGAGACACAACTGGTGAGTTGAAGAGCAGAGGGTCTAACAGCATTTAACTTTGGTACTTCTGCTTTTTATAAACTGCATACCAAGCCACCTAGTGCCTAATGGAAGAACCGTAGCAAGTAAGGAAAATAATTCCTATACAAATTTGTGTACATATGAAATGTAAGAAAGAGCTACTTATATCTCTTTCATTTCAGAATCTATAAATGCATTTAACCGAGGTGCATATTTTAACAACCTTGATTATAATTGTTGTAGGTGACTCACCTATGACACGAACATAGACTTACCCAAAGGGTATATTAAACAGAGCAAAGCTACTCAAACAAGAAGTAGCAGATACATGTTCTTGTGTACGCTGTAACAAGGAAACCCTTTTCATTATACATTGATATATTGCTGAATACATCTGTTCTCTACATTTTATCGCCGTGTTGAGTTATTATTTATTGACCCTTAAAAAGGTCATAAAAATATTCATAGTCATGTAGGTAATCCTATAACAGTATACATTGCTGCACAGTGCATGGGTGCAGAGTGCAGGTCTGGTGCAAGCGTGTGTGTATGTGGTTCTATTGTCAGTTATATCGAATATGTAGTAGTAAGTCAAACCACATATATGTATAAATATGTGTGTGTGTGTAGATTGGGGATGGAGTGGGACCACCCACAGATGTGTATGTGTGTGTGTGTGTGTGTTCAGTTGGATCATGTGTGTATGTATATATTTGTATATGTGTATACATGTATGAAGAAGTGTATGTGTGTAATAAGCATGCCATAGAAGTTTTGGTTGGTGTTGGTCAAACAAAGGTTATAGAAATAATAAAGAGAAATTCTATAGAGAAAAGATTAAGAGTTGTGATAACTCCCCAAGGTAGAGACCAGAAGTCTAGTTTTTGACCACTTTGAGTGTTAACTGGAGGTCACATCAGTAAAAAAATTTAACCCAGTTAGAACAAAGGATTTTGAAATCTCGTGTGGAATCTCGGAGAACAAGAGTTGAAATGAGATTTGGGAGAAGGGGGAAATTTGAAAGGAATTAGTCAGTTAGTTGTTGGACAGTGGACGGAGAAGATCATCTTAGACTGGTAGCAGAGAAGACTAATTAGCAAAGTCCTTAAAAGCACCAGAGAGGGCATTGTGCTCCCTCTCATCTTGACAGACATGGAAGAAGTGGAGATAGTAGCAGATGGACTGACTGACAAGGAATGAATGTGAGCTGTGTACCTCTCTGAACATTTTTGATGTTCACCTGATTTTGGCTTATCTAGTCTTTGTTCTCTCTTTGTTTTTGATTGTGAAACCACCTGAAGGGGGGGGGGAAGCCTTTAAGCATTTGTCGTGGACACAACAGGTCCTAAAAGTAGCAAGGAGATGATCATGGCCAGTAAAGTTTGAAAGTTGGAAAAACTGGAAAGTGCAACAGATGCAAGATGCTTGCAGATGCTCTCGGCCCTCTGGAGGAGGTTTATAATGCATACAAACCAGTAACAATAGACGGCATGATTTAACATGATGTCAAATGCACGTTCTCATTCAAAACAATCAACAATCACAGAATACATTGTATACTATAAGATGTAATTCCGAGTGAAATTAATGTAAGCTCTGTCTTAATTTTTAGGGAAACATGGTAAGTTTAGTGATCTAATAATTGTTCTTTTGAAAACCTTGATGTTATTATTATACTTGTGTAGATCTTTTAAGAAAGACAATAAATTATCAGAATGTTAGGGAATTGTACAATTCACTACATGATAATGAATATAGCAAATTCTCTTTGAAATGTGAATATTTTTAAAAGACATTTCCATAGACAATAGAAAATGCCTTGACCCAATCCTTTAAATACAATCGAGAACTTTTGTTTGTGGAATGGATCCCTGGTGCTTGGGTAGATTACTTTGTAATTTAGACAAAATAGAATGAAAAATACAAAAAAATTAGAATCCTAAGGGTTAATGTGTATCATATATGGGACTAAGAAAGTGCTACCTTCTTCAGATTGTATACTTTAATCTGATTACATCATTGTAGTGTGAATATAATGTTATCAACTGGCTGTTACTACTAAACTGTCTTTCAAAGCTATACTGCTTACTGTATTTTCAAACCAGCAGCGGACTATAGCAAAGACTGAAATTTGTAACTAAAAACAAGGCGGTCAAAATCAATAGTACAAAAAAAATAACATAGGATGGATATCCATGACAATCTCTCGCCAACCATCACTATCGTTCATTATCCTTGGGAGGTCTAATGCACATCATCCAGTATCCATGCAGAGCTGGTCAATATAAGTCTTTGCTGCCCACACTGGTATACCCATGTGCTGATTTTTACCTGAAGATGTTGCTTATGAGTTTGGCCTTGCTTCTCCAGTATGTCTTAATCATCTCAGTCAGATGGTTTGTGTGATAGGGGTCAATGGCTGTACAGCTGCTTCCTTGAGGGTGTTATTTCCACGATCTAAGATCATATGCTGCATTCTTGTGCAGCACTCATCTAGGTGCTATGTTAAGGTCCAAGAGGTGCAGCCATACAGTAGCACTAAATGATATTCAAAGATAAATAAGGCTTAATAACAGGAAGGAATGAAATAAGAGGGTGACTTCTGACTGACTGTCCAAAAGCTGCTAGTGGCATGAATTTGTAAGTGAAAGAAACAATGAGAACAATGTAGACACACAGATAATGAGTCCAAAAGAAAATATGTTGCAGAAAAAAGTTCAGCAATACATGACAACAAAGCAATATTATTAATTGGATCTTAAATTCTTGGAGTTTCTGTAAAACAGTCTATGGAGTAACAATAGGTTTTGGGTTTAAAGGTAACTGGATATTCTTGGTGCATGTTCTTAGGGTTTTACTTTTAACTCTATCTCATTTGGTGGTCATACTGAAAAGGGAAGAAAAAAGACACAGACAGAAGGTGGTTTTATGACTTAGGCTTTATTCACCAGTCATAGCTGCTAGTGGCAAGGGAATATCTCCTTGGACAGTAGTAGCATCTAGACACAGTTGAGGTCTCAACTAAAATGGCCAAGAGATTCTCTTGGGGCTGAAAGTGGGCCCTTTTTCTTGCACAGGCGTGGAGGGTTCTTCTGGTGAAGCCTCATGGGAGTTATTTTTAAAAATTTTAATCTGCACAAGTCCACCTTCTTTTAGAAAATCCGTGTAGCTCAAGATGCTCCACCAATTCCTCTAACATAACCGTTATTGCCAATGTGAGAAAGTGGGAAATGTAAGAATTTTCACTTGTAACAATAACTTGTGTACAGAGTGAGTGATGTCCACACATGTTCCTCATGTGTGAGCTATCAAATGAAGAACAAACTACACTAGTTTAGTTTGGTTGAAAGTTTTGTCTATTAGAAAATAACAAATAACTTGATGGGTCATGGTATAATGGTTAAGGGAGGTACTCATGGCATAATGGAAGTGATTGGTTGGATTTTATGGCATGTCAACCCCTGTAATGTTATTTTATGTTGACATTTTGTTTTATTCATTCTTGATGGGTTCTCAATTTTTTTTTAAAACTCAATTATTTTCTATTTAATATGAGCCCAAACAAATACTACCATTCCGATTCAGAGTGGTCCTGGGAGTAATGGCGATGAAGGGATACCCTACACTTCTCAGAGCTCCAGAACTGGAACTTCACCATTAAATGCAGTTTAACATCCTACCCAGGACACTGCAGTAGTTTATCAAATAATCTTGTTAATCATCAAACCATGGCAAAGTGTTTTATCCAGATTGAATTTATAGCTTTTGGGGGGGGATGGCGCAAAACGATTTTTTCCCAGAATATTATAAACACTTTCCATTTCTTAGCACAGTCATCACTAGCACCACCCTGCTTGTTTATATTTCCATAGCTCATTGCTGATTGGTCCAATCAATTAACCAATCATCATGAGATGGACTGATCTCTTCTCTCACGAACCTCTTTTTCATCCCTTTTGATTTTATAAAAGTTTAATCATTTTTCTCTTTAGCAAACGCAAGCCACACATAGACTTTTTGGTTGTCATGGCAACATGTCAATACAAAATTGAAATCCGTTGTTCCCTAAAACAATTATAAAAAGATGATATAATTTTCATTTTTTTGGACTGTTGTCTTCGTCTTTATTGTAGTATGTTAAAACACAACGGTTCAGCCACTGCATCTTCAGGCCTTCCTCAGGTGTTTCCTGTCTATCCGACCTCGGAAATTATTTTGAATAGTTTGACTGTTGACCAAACAATATGTCAAATAACTTTTGAAGATCTCATTCAAAAAATGATGTCATTGTTCACAGATTGGATCATTGCTATGCTTGCATAGAGCAATGTCAAATTCAAACAGCCTTGTTCAAGATTTGAACTCTGGTAGCCGAGTCCATTTCCTACACTGCCCTGTTACCTAGGGCTGTAAATACTGACTACACTCTTTAGAGGGGTAAAATCCCCTGCCCCCCAATGGGGGCCACCTGTGATGCTTAAGAACAGAATCTTGGTGGCTGAGCAGACCATGACATGAAACACTCCACTTGGGCCATTACATAGGCTAGATGGGCGGTCGAAAAGGCCTCCTCTGATCAATCGGCTGGTCATGTTAAACTGCAATAAACTATTTGATTGTCTGGATCTTATTGCTTTTATAGCAAATCCCCAACTCTTTTTTATGATATATGTGCTAGAAGGCAGTTGTGGGGGGTCTTAGTCTCCTGGGTATGATGTTAACCACATCTAATGGTAAAGTTCCAATCTTGACCTCTGGGCAGTGGAGTACCTCTTACTTACTACCACTCTGGTTCCAAGTGAATCTGGATCTGTTAGGTCCCATCTATGGGTTAAAAAAGAAAAAATGAGTTTAAAAAAAACTGATTAAAAAAAATTTGAATACCTTTCAAGAATGAATAAAACAAATGTCTTTGGCAAAAATAACCCAACAAGGGTTGACATGCCATAAAATCCAACCAACCACTTTGTACAATGGTAACCATTATGCCATGAGCAATCAAGTTATTTGCTAGACTCTAATAGACATATGTAAAAATGACACTTAAATTGAATGGTTTGAACGAGGCCATTTTATTGCACTCTTTCTATTCACTTGATTTTTCTTCAACTTTTTTTTACAAACATTGCAACCATTTCCTTAGAAACCAAAATTTCTGTAAGAATGAAATTGAAAAAAAAAAGAAAGAAATAAACAGATTTATCAGCTGTTTGAATAAAGAATTGTTTAGAAAGAGAATAGAGAATTTGATGTCAAAATGGAATTGCAAAGGTAATTATTTTCATTGAATAAATCATTTTCTTCTATGAATTTAGATTTACTTTCTTTAAATGAATTATCAGTTGCATGTTGACCTAACATATACATATGTGCGGTGTGTGTGTATATATATATATATATATATGTGTGTGTGTGTGTATATATATATATACATAGTGTGTGTGTATATATATATGTATGTGTGTGTGTGTATATATATATATATGTGTGTGTGTGTGTATATATATGTGTGTGTGTGTGTATATATATATTGTGTGTGTGTATATATATATGTGCATGTATGCGTGTGTGTGTGTATACATATGTGTGTGTATGTACATCTGCGTGTGTGTGTATATGTACATATGTCATGCGCTGTGTACGTGTGTGTGTGTATATGTACAATATGTGCATGCATGTCTGTGTACGTGTATGTGTGCATGTAATATGTGGTGTGTGCATGTACATATGTGTGTGTGTGTGTGCATGTACATGTGTGTATTGTGTATATTAAATGTATGTATGTATGTGTAGAAAGAAGCTTTTGATGGAAGTGAAATTGTTCCCTCCTCTTTCAATGTGTCAAAGTGTTTAATGCAGATGGATATGAAAACCAACTAAGAAATAAATAATGCATTCAAATTTCAAACAGCAACAAAACAGTTTTGCAAATGGAAAAGCCATCATTTTGTTGCATTATAAAAGCCATATTGTTGTGGCAAAAATCATTTTCCTCAAATTGAATCTAATGAAGATAGAGATTTACACTTTGCCAATTCACCACTTTCTAACAGATTCACTTTTTTTTTTTCTTTTTTTTTCTTAGCATCTCAAACTTATTGCATAAATTCCCTAATCCCCCCAAAAAAACCTCAAAAACGAATGAAGAATTCTCTAAGAAAGAACTGATGCTGCCAGGATGTAATAAATATACAGAGGCTAAAGGAAATATTCTAATTTAGTAAGAAATGTTTCTTTAATTTCCTTAATTTATTTTGTTGAAATTAAGATATTTCATGCTAAACATATACATATATATGTGGTATATATATATATATATAATGTATGTGTGTATGAATGTGCTGAGAGAAAGACAGAACAATATAATCATATAAAACTTATAGTTAATGCCAAAGGCATGTCTAGACATTAGAGAATCACTTGAGGTCAAAGCAAGATTTAATATCAGTTTTTTAAAATACAACAATAATTTGGTATCAAAGAGATCTGTTTTTATTGTGATTCAACCTGAAACTCTCAGTAGATTTCAAAAAGTGTAGATATGTTTTCAAAAAAACTTATAGCCCAATCGTTAGGTCACATGAAACAAGTCTAAGTGTTTCTATCAATATTATTGGTCATTGGAGTTGTTTGAATTGTGGGAATTAAAATAAGATAAAAAATAAAAAGTACCAATCTCCCAGGAGCCCTCAGACAGGAAGAATCCTCTGGGTGTGTGCAGAGAAAAAGCTCCTTCTTTGTGCCAAAAAGGAATCTCCTTCTTTTAGACAGGGGAATGTCATGGGTGCACATGTTAATGACTGGTTCAGGAAGAGAGTCCTTCTCAAAGAAATAGTCGGGAACCTAGGAATAAAAGGGGTATAACATTTTTTTTAAAAACTCAATTATTTTCTATTTAATATGAGCCCAAACAAATACTACCACTCCGATTCAGAGTGGTCCTGGGAGTAATGGCGATGAAGGATACCCTACACTTCTCAGAGCTCCAGAACTGGAACTTCACATTAAATGCAGTTTAACATCCTACCCAGGACACTGCAGTAGTTTAACAATAATCTTGTTAATCATCAAACCATGGCAAAGTGTTTTATCCAGATTGAATTTATAGCTTTTGGAGGGGGGATGGCGCAAAACGATTTTTCCCAGAATATTATAAACACTTTCCATTTCTTAGCACAGTCATCACTAGCACCACCCTGCTTGTTTATATTTCCATAGCTCATTGCTGATTGGTCCAATCAATTAACCAATCATCATGAGATGGACTGATCTCTTCTCTCACGAACCTCTTTTTCATCCCTTTTGATTTTATAAAAGTTTAATCATTTTTCTCTTTAGCAAACGCAAGCCACACATAGACTTTTGGGTGTCATGGCAACATGTCAATACAAAATTGAAATCCCGTTGTTCCCTAAAACAATTATAAAAAGATGATATAATTTTCATTTTTTGGACTGTTGTCTTCGTCTTATTTGTAGTATGTTAAAACACAACGGTTCAGCCACTGCATCTTCAGGCCTTCCTCAGGTGTTTCCTGTCTATCCGACCTCGGAAATTATTTTGAATAGTTTGACTGTTGACCAAACAATATGTCAAATAACTTTTGAAGATCTCATTCAAAAAATGATGTCATTGTTCACAGATTGGATCATTGCTATGCTTGCATAGAGCAATGTCAAATTCAAACAGCCTTGTTCAAGGACAGTGGACGGAGAAGATCATCTTAGACTGGTAGCAGAGAAGACTAATTAGCAAAAGTCCTTAAAAGCACCAGAGAGGGCATTGTGCTCCCTCTCATCTTGACAGACATGGAAGAAGTGGAGATAGTAGCAGATGGGACTGACTGACAAGGAATGAATGTGAGCTGTGTACCTCTCTGAACATTTTTGATGTTCACCTGATTTTGGCTTATCTAGTCTTTGTTCTCTCTTTGTTTTTGATTGTGAAACCACCTGAAGGGGGGGGGAAGCCTTTAAGCATTTGTCGTGGACACAACAGGTCCTAAAAGTAGCAAGGAGATGATCATGGCCAGTAAAGTTTGAAAGTTGGAAAAACTGGAAAGTGCAACAGATGCAAGATGCTTGCAGATGCTCTCGGCCCTCTGGAGGAGGTTTATAATGCATACAAACCAGTAACAATAGACGGCATGATTTAACATGATGTCAAATGCACGTTCTCATTCAAAACAATCAACAATCACAGAATACATTGTATACTATAAGATGTAATTCCGAGTGAAAATTAATGTAAGCTCTGTCTTAATTTTTAGGGAAACATGGTAAGTTTAGTGATCTAATAATTGTTCTTTTGAAAACCTTGATGTTATTATTATACTTGTGTAGATCTTTTAAGAAAGACAATAAATTATCAGAATGTTAGGGAATTGTACAATTCACTACATGATAATGAATATAGCAAATTCTCTTTGAAATGTGATATTTTTAAAAGACATTTCCATAGACAATAGAAATGCCTTGACCCAATCCTTTAAATACAATCGAGAACTTTTGTTGTGGAATGGATCCCTGGTGCTTGGGTAGATTACTTTGTAATTTAGACAAAATAGAATGAAAAATACAAAAAATTAGAATCCTAAGGGTTAATGTGTATCATATATGGGACTAAGAAAGTGCTACCTTCTTCAGATTGTATACTTTAATCTGATTACATCATTGTAGTGTGAATATAATGTTATCACTGGCTGTTACTACTAAACTGTCTTTCAAAGCTATACTGCTTACTGTATTTTCAAACCAGCAGCGACTATAAAGACTGAAATTTGTAACTAAAAACAAGGTGGTCAAAATCAATAGTACAAAAAAAATAACATAGGATGGATATCCATGACAATCTCTCGCCAACCATCACTATCGTTCATTATCCTTGGAGGTCTAATGCACATCATCCAGTATCCATGCAGAGCTGGTCAATATAAGTCTTTGCTGCCCACACTGGTATACCCATGTGCTGATTTTTACCTGAAGATGTTGCTTATGAGTTTGGCCTTGCTTCTCCAGTATGTCTTAATCATCTCAGTCAGATGGTTTGTGTGATAGGGGTCAATGGCTGTACAGCTGCTTCCTTGAGAGGTGTTATTTCCACGATCTAAGATCATATGCTGCATTCTTGTGCAGCACTCATCTAGGTGCTATGTTAAGGTCCAAGAGGTGCAGCCATACAGTAGCACTAAATGATATTCAAAGATAAATAAGGCTTAATAACAGGAAGGAATGAAATAAGAGGGTGACTTCTGACTGACTGTCCAAAAGCTGCTAGTGGCATGAATTTGTAAGTGAAAGAAACAATGAGAACAATGTAGACACACAGATAATGAGTCCAAAAGAAAATATGTTGCAGAAAAAAGGGCAGAAACAAAACCCCAACAAAGTTCAGCAATACATGACAACAAAGCGATATTATTAATTGGATCTTAAATTCTTGGAGTTTCTGTAAAACAGTCTATGGAGTAACAATAGGTTTTGGGTTTAAAGGTAACTGGATATTCTTGGTGCATGTTCTTAGGGTTTTACTTTTAACCCTATCTCATTTGGTGGTCATACTGAAAAGGGAAGAAAAAAGACACAGACAGAAGGTGGTTTTATGACTTAGGCTTTATTCACCAGTCATAGCTGCTAGTGGCAAGGAAATATCTCCTTGGACAGTAGTAGCATCTAGACACAGTTGAGGTCTCAACTAAAATGGCCAAGAGATTCTCTTGGGGTTGAAAGTGGGCCCTTTTTCTTGCACAGGCATGGAGGGTTCTTCTGGTGAAGCCTCATGGGAGTTATTTTTTAAAATTTTAATCTGCACAAGTCCACCTTCTTTTAGAAAATCCGTGTAGCTCAAGATGCTCCACCAATTCCTCTAACATAACCGTTATTGCCAATGTGAGAAAGTGGGAAATGTAAGAATTTTCACTTGTAACAATAACTTGTGTACAGAGTGAGTGATGTCCACACATGTTCCTCATGTGTGAGATATCAAATGAAGAACAAACTACACTAGTTTAGTTTGGTTGAAAGTTTTGTCTATTAGAAAATAACAAATAACTTGATGGTTCATGATATAATGGTTAAGGGAAGTACTCATGGCATAATGGAAGTGATTGGTTGGATTTTATGGCAAGTCAACCCCTGTAATGTTATTTTATGTTGAAGACATTTTGTTTTATTCATTCTTGAGGGGTATTACATTTTTTTTTAAAAACTCAATTATTTTCTATTTAATATGAGCCCAAACAAATACTACCACTCCGATTCAGAGTGGTCCTGGGAGTAATGGCGATGAAGGGATACCCTACACTTCTCAGAGCTCCAGAACTGGAACTTCACCATTAAATGCAGTTTAACATCCTACCCAGGACACTGCAGTAGTTTATCAAATAATCTTGTTAATCATCAAACCATGGCAAAGTGTTTTATCCAGATTGAATTTATAGCTTTTGGAGGGGGATGGCGCCAAACGATTTTTTTCCCAGAATATTATAAACACTTTCCATTTCTTAGCACAGTCATCACTAGCACCACCCTGCTTGTTTATATTTCCATAGCTCATTGCTGATTGGTCCAATCAATTAACCAATCATCATGAGATGGACTGATCTCTTCTCTCACGAACCTCTTTTTCATCCCTTTTGATTTTATAAAAGTTTAATCATTTTTCTCTTTAGCAAACGCAAGCCACACATAGACTTTTTGGTTGTCATGGCAACATGTCAATACAAAATTGAAATCCCGTTGTTCCCTAAAACAATTATAAAAAGATGATATAATTTTCATTTTTTGGACTGTTGTCTTCGTCTTTATTGTAGTATGTTAAAACACAACGGTTCAGCCACTGCATCTTCAGGCCTTCCTCAGGTGTTTCCTGTCTATCCGACCTCGGAAATTATTTTGAATAGTTTGACTGTTGACCAAACAATATGTCAAATAACTTTTGAAGATCTCATTCAAAAAATGATGTCATTGTTTCACAGATTGGATCATTGCTATGCTTGCATAGAGCAATGTCAAATTCAAACAGCCTTGTTCAAGATTTGAACTCTGGTAGCCGAGTCCATTTCCTACACTGCCCTGTTACCTAGGGCTGTAAATACACTGACTACACCTCTTTAGAGGGGTAAAATCCCCTGCCCCCCAATGGGGGCCACCTGTGATGCTTAAGAACAGAATCTTGGTGGCTGAGCAGACCATGACATGAAACACTCCACTTGGGCCATTACATAGGCTAGATGGGCGGTCGAAAAGGCCTCCTCTGATCAATCGGCTGGTCATGTTAAACTGCAATAACTATTTGATTGTCTGGATCTTATTGCTTTTATAGCAAATCCCCAACTCTTTTTATGATATATGTGCTAGAAGGCAGTTGTGGGGGGTCTTAGTCTCCTGGGTATGATGTTAAACCACATCTAATGGTAAAGTTCCAATCTTGACCTCTGGGCAGTGGAGTACCTCTTACTTACTACCACTCTGGTTCAAGTGAATCTGGATCTGTTAGGTTCCCATCTATGGGTTAAAAAGAAAAAAATGAGTTTAAAAAAAAACTGATTAAAAAAAATTTGAATACCTTTCAAGAATGAATAAAACAAATGTCTTTGGCATAAAATAACCCAACAAGGGTTGACATGCCATAAAATCCAACCAACCACTTTGTACAATGGTAACCATTATGCCATGAGCAATCAAGTTATTTGCTAGACTCTAATAGACATATGTAAAAATGACACTTAAAATTGAATGGTTTGAACGAGGCCATTTTATTGCACTCTTTCTATTCACTTGATTTTTCTTCAACTTTTTTTTACAAACATTGCAACCATTTCCTTAGAAACCAAAATTTCTGTAAGAATGAAATTGAAAAAAAAAAGAAAGAAATAAACAGATTTATCAGCTGTTTGAATAAAGAATTGTTTAGAAAGAGAATAGAGAATTTGATGTCAAAATGGAATTGCAAAGGTAATTATTTTCATTGAATAAATCATTTTCTTCTATGAATTTAGATTTACTTTCTTTAAATGAATTATCAGTTGCATGTTGACCTAACATATACATATGTGCATATGTGTGTGTGTGTGTATATATATATACATATGTGTGTGTGTATATATATATGTATGTGTGTGTGTGTATATATATGTATGTGTGTGTGTGTGTATATATATGTATGTGTGTGTATATATATATATGTGTGTGTGTGTATATATATATGTGCATGTATGCGTGTGTGTGTGTATACATATGTGTGTGTATATGTACATCTGCGCTTGTATGTGTGTGTGTATATGTACATATGTGCATGCATGTCTGTGTACGTGTGTGTGTGTATATGTACATATGTGCATGCATGTCTGTGTACGTGTATGTGTGCTGTACATATTGTGTGTGTGTGCATGTACATATGTGCGTGTGTGTGTGCATGTACATGTGTGTATGTGTATATTAAATGTATGTATGTATGTGTAGAAAGAAGCTTTTGATGGAAGTGAAATTGTTCCCTCCTCTTTCAATGTGTCAAAGTGTTTAATGCAGATGGATATGAAAACCAACTAAGAAATAAATAATGCATTCAAATTTCAAACAGCAACAAAACAGTTTTGCAAATGGAAAAGCCATCATTTTGTTGCATTATAAAAGCGATATTGTTGTGGCAAAAATCATTTTCCTCAAATTGAATCTAATGAAGATAGAGATTTACACTTTGCCAATTCACCACTTTCTAACAGATCCACTTTTTTTTTTTCTTTTTTTTTCTTAGCATCTCAACTATTTCGCTACATGCAAAAAATTCCCTAATCCCCCCCAAAAAACCTCAAAAACGAATGAAGAATTCTCTAAGAAAAGAACTGATGCTGCCAGGATGTAATAAATATACAGAGGCTAAAGGAAAATATTCTAATTTAGTAAAGAAATGTTTCTTTAATTTCCTTAATTTATTTTGTTTGAATAAATAAGATATTTCATGCTAAACATACACATATATACATATATATGTGTATATATATATATATATATATATAATGTATGTGTGTATGAATGTGCTGAGAGAGAAAGATAACAGAACAATATAAATCATATAAAACTTATAGTTAATGCCAAAGGCATGTCTAGACATTAGAATCACTTGAGGTCAAAGCAAGATTTAATATCAGTTTTTAAAATACAACAATAATTTGGTATTCAAAGAGATCTGTTTTTATTGTGATTCAACCTGAAACTCTCAGTAGATTTCAAAAGTGTAGATATGTTTTCAACAAAACTTATAGCCCAATCGTTAGGTCACATGAAACAAGTCTAAGTGTTTCTATCAATATTATTGGTCATTGGAGTTTGTTTGAATTGTGGGAATTAAAATAAGATAAGATAAAAAAAATAAAAAGTACCAATCTCCCAGGAGCCTCAGACAGGAAGAATCCTCTGGGTGTGTGCAGAGAAAAAAGCTCCTTCTTTGTGCCAAAAAGGAATCTCCTTCTTTTAGACAGGGAATGTCACTGGGTGCACATGTTAATGACTGGTTCAGGAAGAGAGTCCTTCTCAAAGAAATAGTCGGGAACCTAGGAATAAAAGTCTAACATTAAAAGTACAACTTATCTTTTGTCGCTTTTCTCTTCTCTAATTCCTTTTCAGCTCAACTATGCACAAGAAAGAAAACCATTATATAATGGAGTTAAAAATAAAACAATTTGAAATCATAGCAAAATATCAATGCTTGACAAATTTTGCATACCACAAGATTTTAAGTTGTAAAGAACCGTCTTTAATTCTTTATATCCAAAATGTAGATAAGACTGTAAAGAAATTCTGATTACTTTGCCATATATATATATATATTATATATATATGTATATATCCTCCGATGTAAGAAAAATTCTCACCAAAAATACCAAAATCCTTTATAAAAACTAGCAAATATATGCACCCTCCGGGTGAAAGTATTTAAGTTTTAATATAATAGAATATCATGTTAAATTAGAAAGGCTAATGAAACTGATTAAGAATTCAGATAAAAATATTTGGAACAGTGCGGGTATGATTGAAAAATAGAACAACTTTGAAACTAAGTCTTCCATCATTTTCCCTTACTCCCGTCTTTCATTGGTAAATTTTCCTAATTTAACTATTTAGTTAAAATAGGAAGTAAAGAATAATATTACAGTTATTTCTTCTTGTTAATGGATTTCATTTAAGATTTATCCCCGAGATTTTTGCTCATATTCATTAATATAAAACCAAACAATTAGAAATCAATAATACTAAGCATATATCTATTAAAATCAAATTTTTAAGATCAATATGCAAATTAGCCTTCCCATTCACACTGTAAACCGCTATTTTCTTGTATATATAAATACAATTGCATGTTATTAGTATGTAGATATGGTCAACAGTCTTAATGATGTAAAACAATTTTTAATAATTGGGTTTTAAATAAAAAATAAAATCATGGAGAATGTGATGTAAATAACAAAGAGAATTGTGAGTTGAATAGTAATATAGTTTCGGTTACAGACATACAAACCCACAATCTCCATTATAATAAGATAGTAATATTGATAAAATAGTGTTTAACTCTGGCAATACTAAACATTTTCAATAACTAAACTCTAATCTTAGCAACCCTCAAAAATATAATAATAGACTCTCCTAATTTGAATGAACAGTAAATAAATGAAGGAATAAATTCAAATGAAAAAAAAAACTAAACCACTACAACCTACAATACCCTGACAATAACTGGCAAAATGGTCAAAAGCACTTTGGTAGAAAGAATGGGACAGTTTCTCCACCATCTAGATCCTACTTTACAAAAAAACATTAGAAGACTAGAAAGAACACAGATAAAGATCATAAAGAAGAAATATTCTATGATATTTAACAATATCTGCTTAAACAATATATATGTACATATATGAAGCTATCATAAGGATGTCAGAAAAGTTTATTTATGGTCTATTCTATTCTATTGGACAGTATCTAAGCATTGTCCAATAGGGATAGGTGGCAAGGGAGAGTCATGGAAATCTGTGTTGTCAGCTAAGCATCATGATGATATATATACATATATCAGCTTTTTTTCTTAATTTGCTAAATGATCCAGACCTTTCCTAAGGTTTGTAAGACATAGAAAAGAGTGGGTATGGGTAAATAGTAGAAATGATTTTTATTATCAGTCTTAGGAATGCCAATGTCACTTCTGATTTCATCATATATACCCCATTCATCTGCTGGTATATAAATGGAGAGGAGGGTTTATTTTGCTGACTGACCATTTTCTTTTGGGTTGATTTCCTTAATCTCTTCCACTCGTTTTCTTTTGTGTTGGCTCCGGATGTGATTTATCTGTGTTCATTCTCTTTTATTTTTAAATGATGAACACAAGACTTAGTTTATTTTTCTCAAATCTCTTCATTACCCAAAAGCACAAAAGGGTTAAACCGCCACTGTGACAAGATGGCTTACTTGGAAACAAATGACCATCAATAAACCACCAAATTCAAACTACTCTTACGCAGTTCCCTTCATGTGCTTTGCCTTTAGCCAATCAGAAATCAACGACTAGGTCAGTGAAAGGTTAACTGCTGTCAATCACTTCTATAATGGTCATGCTATGATTCAATGGTAACTTTCCATTTATGAATATCGTTATTTAGATTTTATTACACTGCAGTACATAATTCTTAGGCAAGCCACAAATTGTGTAACATAAGGAATTCAGAAGAAGAAATCTGTTTGATCACAAGGCAAAAATATTCTATGCTTGTATAAAGCATTAAAAAAAACCCATCTAATGCCAAACTCTATATATGTGTTAGAAGGCAATGGCTATGGATTTTAGTGTCATGGGTATGATGTTAAACTGCATCTAATGATGAAGTTCCAGTTCTGGAGCTCTGGGGAGTGTAGAGTACTCCTTCATTGCCATTACTCCAAGGTCTATACTGACCTGAAAAGGTTCTATCTGTTATGGTCCCATCTATGGGTTAAATAGAAAAATGAGTTTTCAAAAATTGAATTTAAAAGAGAATTTTCAATACCCATCAAGAATGAATAAAACAAAATCTTTTTAACATAAAATAACTCAACAAGGGTTGATATGCTGTAAAACCAACCAACCAACCAACCAACCAACCATCTATAAAAAAAGGAACATTAGCCTTTGAATTGTGACTAACAATGGAATATTAAGTGTTGCACTTTTATCTACTTATGTTCTGGATGAATAACTTTAACTTTTGTCACATTTGAATAATGTTTTTTAAATCTCCAAAACTCTGAAATTGAAATAACCTATTATTATTTGTTTGACTGTTTAACACTCAAGTTCATTCTTCTGAGTCAATTCCGTCAATTTAGTTCATTTCTAAAGTTCAAGAATAATTATTCTTGATTTTTATCTATAAATTTATAGAATAAACTCACTAAAACATCTAAGAAATTGTTTGGTTTCAAAAGGAAATGTAATCAGCAATGTTAATGTCATGCTATATATATATATATATATATATATATATTATATATATATATATATATGTATGCAGGTGTGTATGTATATGTATACATATATGTATGTTCATTTCTATTCATTTTTTACATATCAAAAATATATCTTATCAAAGTTTTGGAATAAAAGACACAAAGAGCATGAATTATAATTTGGGATTTTTGTTTTGTCTGCCAATTAGACTGGATTTAGTTGCATCTAAAACATAACCAAATTTATTGAACTCAAATTTAAATCCAAATGTCACCCATAAAATATGAAATAAATTTAAACATAGCATAAACAGAACCATATCTAATATACACTGGGCAAACATATACATATCTATTAATGTTTGTAAGAAAAGAAATGACATAAAGATGTATTCAGAAGAGCATGAATGCACATCATATAAACATTAAAAAATACTCATAAACTTACAATCACACATATAATGAAAAATGCATGATTATAGATTTATTTTTTACAAGTATTTGTAAATTTTTGTTTATATATATATATATATATATATATATGTGTGTGTGTGTGTGTGTTTAAAGGTTACAGTATCTATAATAAGAGTGCTTCATATCTGGGTAAACCATATATAGTAGTAAAATGGAGGTGTGTAGAGTAATGGTTCCCGTCATAGGAAATGGACATGACAAACTGAGTTCAAATCCTGGACTAAGCTGTTTAAACTTCACATAGTGCCAATGCCTTTGAAAAAGGTACAAATCCATCTATTCTCCCTCCAGCTATGGGTGAATAATAGGTCAGACTGGACTCTTTAACCCTGCTTAGGCAACCAGTTTAGGAGAAGGAAAACTCTGAATCCAGACCTCTTAAATTCCGCGTAAGAAATTGACTTTGTGTCCCATCCTGCTCATGTGGAGGGGTTGGTAAATATATATATATATATATAGTAGTAAACCAGTTACCACAGAATGCAGAGTCAAAACATTTTTGGCTCTGTATTCTGTGGTCACTAGTTCAATCTCCAATGGGGAAGATCATGCTATACACTGCTGATGAGATCTAATAGGTCAAAACAGCAATCCAGTGTTTCCGTATGTTGCATGCAGTGTGGTAATTTAATTATATATATAATTTCCTCTATATATATATCTTTATTTCCCTACCAATTTGGTTAGGATCATGTGGATGTGTGCCACCAATTTGGGAAGATTTGGCTCTAGAGATGACCTTGTCCTCTATATTGACAAGACACATTAAGGTTGAGTTCGTTGTGCATTTACTCTGACGAGTTGATTTGGCAATCCTCATTTGTAGTGAAGGTTGGTGGTTCATTGGTAGAATTTCATCTCTGCATTTTGTGGTCACTGGTTTCATCTCCAAGTTGGGGAAATCATGGTATACAGTGCTGATGAGACCTAATTGGACAAAACAGCTGTTCAGTGTTTTGTGTATGTTGCACATGGTGTTTGCCAAATTTTCTCGTTTTGGTCATTTAAATATATATGTATATTATGTGTTTGAAACAAAGTATATATATGAGTATGTGTCTAGAAGGAAATTAGTCTAGTAAGTAATGAGACCAATCCAAACCAAAATGAGCTGATCAGTGTCAATCTTGAACATTTCATTTTCAGTTGAATAATCTTTGATTTGTATTTGGTTAAATGTGTCATAAAAATGGAGAACATTAAATTCAATGTTAAACTTCCAGAAACATTGAACAAATTAACAAAGGTTTTGTATTATTTGGATTTTTCATTACATACATAATGTTTAAGCTGATGTGCACTCCAGCTTCCATCAGGTGTATCTTGTCGAACTCAGGAACTTTCTCAAATTCAGGAACCTTCTTTTCAAACTATTGAAAACATCTGACTGGTTATGGCAAACTGACTGAAGGCAGTGTCAGTTGAAGACTTTAGCAAATTTCCAGCCATGGTATGTGCTTTTCTAAGGGAAATATCTTATAATAATAATAATATATTATTTAGCTAGATATATCGCCCTGTCGGCGGAGGCATTAGAATACACTGACTGCACCTCTGCAGAGGGGTAAGACCCCCCCCAATGGGGCCACCTGTTGGCCGTGAGTGGTGACCCATGATGCTTAAGGATAGAACCCTGGTGGCTGAGCAGTCCATGGCATGCAACACTCCACTTTGGTCCTTATTTAGGCTAGACGGGTGGTTGGAGAGGCCCATTCCAATCAATTCCATCTTGGAATCACAGGATTCTGAATTCGATACCAGTCCCCGCTAACTCAGCATATGAGTAGCACAGATTGGGTAATCTGATCCATGCAGTAAAGTGGGGAGCTGACGGTAGGTGTGGCACTCCACCTCAGCTCAAACAATCTTGATTTGACTGATGAAAAATCTGTTGGGTTTCTATTCTGGCTGGAGGTAGCCTGCTAAGTATAGCTACACTGAGGAGACGTGATAGGTCGAAACAGTGTCTGTGGATGACTATATATATATATATATTTAATATACCAAACTTGTTGGTAAATCCTTGCGGTGAGAAAAAACCCAGCAAATAGTTTGATTGTAAAAATATACTACCAAACATCACCTGGGGAGAAAAAAAAAAATTTGGAAAAAAGAAAAGACCAAGATAATCGTACCAACAAAAAATAATCTATTGGTACAATATTTGGTCAAAAGAAAAAACAATTTATATGTATATATATATATATATATATATAAGATATATATATTCATACAAAACTGCCAGGAAACTACATATACATATATATATATATATATATAAGCAAGACTAGTCTATTAAGTATTGAAACTTTTTTCCTCATAAGGAAACTTATTGATCTGGCTGACCTTCAATAATAAAAATGTCTAAGTTTTCCCCTCAGTGAATGAAGGTCATTATATGAACATTGATAATATACGTCTGGGGTGAGTGATTTGTCTTGAAGTTTATGCCAGTAAAATATTAACACAAGATTTGAAAATGAAATGAGTTTCTGCAGAATTTCTGTCTTCTTTACTCACTTAGGAACAATTGATTGAATGGGCACCATAATAAGAATATAGATATTAATGGAGCACACCATGGTGTATTTAACCCAATGGCTGAATCAAATCCCTCTCTAGGCCTGAAGATCACATAGGTGAGAAACAGTCAGTAACCAGGTGCTGTTGACTCCATATCCATGCTACCTTAAGTATAGATGCTCTGTCAATGATATTGAGCATTATTATAAATATAGCACCAATATTATCTATAATAAATATATATATATATATATATATATATATATATATAACACATACATGCTCACATATATATTATATATATAGATGTAGAAAAAAACACCTCCAACATATGAGTGTGTGTGTGTATATGTATAGTTGTGTGTATAGATGTGCATACATAAAACCCCCTATATACATGTATATCTATAGATATAGATGCATACAACCTCCTATATATATATATATATATATATATATATATATATATATATATATATATACAACCCTATATACATATGTGTATATAGATGTAGATATATACAACCTCATATATATATATATATATATATATATATATATAATATCTATCTATCTAGATATATACATCTCCTATATATATTCACCAACCCCTCCACAAGCAGTATATGACACAAGGTGAATTTCTTTTGTGGAGTTTAACAGGTTTAAAATCAGTGTCTTCCTCTTCCTAGACTGATTACCTAGCCATGGTTAAAGAGCTCAGTCTGCCCTACTATTTACCCATAGCTAGAGGGAGAGTAGTTGCAAGCATACCTTTCCCAAGGGTATTAGGACTATGGGAAATGCAAATAGGATTTGAACTTGGGTCGGCAAGCCCATTTCCTACAACTCTATTACACCATGCAACCCTATATATATATATATATATATATTATATATTATAGAGAGAGAGAGGGTACATACATGCAACCTTTTACATATACATATATACATGTGCATACATTTTATGTGTGTGTGTATATATATATATATATATGTGTTGAAAGGAAAAATAAATAAAAGAAAATCTTGAATAGATGAAATAGATTTACTAACACATGTTTCGGCCAGGAGTTTGTTCATGTACACATGCATTCTATTTATTATTATTTCAGATATGAAATAAAATAATAATAATAGAAAATTATAAAATTTCTAAGCATACAAAGAATAACGGCCTTCATACATGCAACATTTTACATATACATATGCATACATACAACCTTTTACATATATATACATATGCATACATACAACCTTTTATATGTATATATGCATACATACAGCCTTATATAATATATATATATTATATATATATATACACACACACAAGCCCATACATAATTGACCAAAGATGGAATTATGTAGGATTTATTCATAACATAACTGGTTCAAGTCTTCTTTTTATTAGATTAGTTTTATTTTTTCTGTTCACTAGTAAACCTGGTGATTAGAAGAAATCTTAAAAGTGGGTAAATGAGAATCTGGGGAAGTTTGCGTGTTGACTTTGCATTCAAGTTGGCAAAGGAGAATAATTCTACTGGAAACTGTGAAATGAAACCAAGATGGCCGCTGTTGGCATTCTGCAAACTTGTCATCTGGCTAATTCTATTGGTCATTTTCCAAAGGTTTGTTGATTGGAGTAAAGATTGAATTACATTCTGCAGATGAGGAGAAAGAAACAAACAAAAAAATGGAGAAAGAAAGCAAGAATGAAGAAATAAAGAAGGATAGAGTGAAAAATAAATGCAAAGAAGAAAGAAGATGTGGAGGTCGAAAAAGAAGAAATGAAGAAAGTAAAGAAGAGACAAAGGAAAGAAACAAGAAAATGGAAGAAATGAACAAAATGAGATGAAGAGAAAATAAAATAAAAGCTGAATGGACTGTTGAAAGGGAAAAAAGAATGAAATTAGTGAATGAAAAATAAGGGGAAAAAATGAAGAAAATAACAAGTAGATAAAATAAGTTGGAAACAATAAGAAAAACTTATGAAAATAAGATAATGGGCAAACTGGCTCCTGTCAATATTTACTAATCTATACTTAGTACAGTACAAAGACAAATGAGTAAAAGAAATAGGAGTAAAAGAAATGGGTTGTATCAAACATTCAATGTCTATGATAAAAAAATATAAGCAGTCCAATTTTTGTTTGTTACTTGATCTCAAATATCAGGAGTGAGAATATTATGCATATTGCACTGAGTAACTCAACAGGCTTATCTCTTGTCAAGGTTGATAATGTCTGTATCAGTTTTTTTTAAAGCCCTGTTGGCTTTAGAATGCACTGATTACACTTCTGCAGAGGGATAAGACCCCTTAAAGGGGCCACCCAATGGCTGTGGGTGGTGACCCGTGATCCTTAAGGATGAAACCCTGGTGGCTGAGCAATCGATGATATGCAATCATTTCTGTACACCGTTTGGCCAATTCTATAATCAGGAAAAAAATGGGTAAATGGTTGGTATGTGGGTAGAAATTAGATAATTGAAAAATGGGCAGAAAATAAGTAAATAGATTTAAAAAAAAAAAAACGGTTGTAAATTGATAGAAAACAGGTAAATGTTTAAAAAATGGGTGAAAATAAAGTGATAGAAAATGAAAAAAAAAAAGTAAATGGTTTGAAGAAAATAGAAAATGGGTGATAGAAAATTGTTAGAAAAGGAAAACTATTTTGTTAGGAAATTTACTTTTTGAGAAAATACTTTTAATAGTTTATCATTTCTTGTTTTTATCTTAGAAAAATAAATTATTTTATTCATTTTTTCCTAATTTCACTCTATGAAAAAAAAAACAAGACAAACAGAACACAAGACAAACTCTGGCATTCAGATGATTATCTGTGTTTTTACAGATCATTCTTGTAGGTTATACAGTGACAGTGTGCTTAAAATTAAAATCTTGAAAACTAATCAAAATAAATTCAATCATTTTTTTATGTTGATTAAACATGTATGAGTTACAGACTGGAGGTTAGAAGACAGGTGATTAAACATTGGCATGCTTCTTGTCACATTGAAATAAAAATTCACAAGAACAGTGTATCTTATTTTGAGAATTTTCAAGATTAGGTTTATGAGAATGTGTCTTATATATACATGATATTGAATTGTAGGTATGTGATAAATGAGTCTTATATATCTGATATTGAATTGTAGGTATGTGATATGAATCTTATATACATGATATTGTATTGTAGGTATATGATAATGAGTCTTAATTTATGTAATATCAAATTGTAGGTATGTGATAATGAGTCCCTGAAATATGATAATTAAGGTTTGGTCTCTTTGTTTAATGGCATATTAAATTTTCTGGGTTATTTAATGTCTAAGCTATCCTCATAGAAGAAAAATAGTGGCAGTATTTAACCCATAACTGGGGTGGGGGTGGGTGAACCAGCTCAATGCATACAGTGAGTGCCATGTAGAGGACCTACCTAGAGTGCTGGCCAATAAAGATGGATGATGAGAGAGTCATGAGAGCCCATGTTATCAGTACAACTTGATGATGATAATGATGATTCAATATCTTAGATATTTTAACAAAATATTTTCTTTTCAAATTTCTGAGATAAGTTGATTTTATTTACATCATTACACAATATCATTCATTTTGGTTGTTATACATTTCAGCCACTCTACCCTCCGGCCTTCTTCAGGTGTCCTTTGACAAACTAAATCCTTTATTCAATATATGACAGCAGAATGAGAAGTAACCGGATGAATTGAAGAAAAGGTTTGGTTCCAAATTCCCTGTAATGACAAAAGGCAACAGAAGGTGACTGGAGGCTACACTCACCGAAATGTAGAGTGTGTATAACAACCAAGATGAATACTATAGTCAAATCAGGTTAATAATGTAAATAAAATATTTAATATTATAATGTGAATTGTTACATTCCTCATTTAAAAATAACCACCATAGTCTTTGGAAAGGCATCTTTTTCCATTTCAATGGAGCCTACCATGTTAGTTGTTAACATCAGTAGTAGTGGCAGTAGCAGTCCAGTTATAGCTAGTCCTGTGAGTTGGGCCTTTAGAATACACCAACTGCACCTCGGCAGAGGGGTAAGACCCCTCTCCAATGGGGCCACTTGTTAGTCATGGGTGGCAACCTGTAAAGTTTAACGATGGAATCCTGGTGGTTGAGCAGTCCATAACATGCAACACTCCACTTTAGCCCTTACTAAGGATAGTTGGGCAGTCGAAGAGACCCCCTCCAATCAATCAGCTGGTTACGTCATACCGTAGCATCCGTATGATTGTCCTGACCCTATTGCCCATATGGCAAACCCCCAATACCTTTTATCATATATGTGCTTGAAAGCAGTGGCTGAGGGTCTTTAGTGTCCTGGATATGATGTTCAACAGCAGCTAGTGATGAAGTCCTAATTCTGGAGATCTGTGGAGTGTGGAGTACCTCTTCATCACCATTACTCCCAGGTCTACCATGATCAGGAGTGGTAATACTTGTTAGGGTGCCATCTATGGGTTAAACAGAAAAAAATGAGTTGAAAAAAATGTTTAAAAACAAAATTGAGTACCATCAAGAATGAACAAAACATTGTTGACATAAAATAACCCAACAAGGGTTGACATACCGTAAAATCCAGCCAACCAGTTACAACTAATGTTTTCCCTTTCAGGCAGTCAACATTCAGCTTTCCACAATATGTGAACCGCCTCCTCTATGAAGCATGAGATGAGATTGCATATAGACCACTTTACTGTGAGGGTTTGGATTGTTTTGCTATAGCAGAAGTAGTGGCCATTTTAAAACAGGAAAGGTAACAATTGAACAAGATGAGAACATGAGACCAAATAGACGTAGATTGATATATAATAATTGTATTTCCTTATCTCAGAAATTCTGATAAAAATGAAGTTAAACTTAGCAAATATCAAAGAGATTATTACTACGAAGCTGATTATTGAAAGAACAGGAAATTTAGTCTTAAAGTTTCAATTTTATATGAAAAAATCACATTTTTTCCATTTCAGGTTGATACAAATGTCTGACCTATAAAATCAGCTGAGAAGTGAAGCTATATTTAGGTGATTATAGATGTTTATGAATTTATGTTTATAGATATTTACTAAGCTTTTTCCATTTCAAGCTTATTCAAACATTGAGAGATGAGATTTTGTTGCTTCAGTTTTCCAAATAGGGAAAGTCTGTCTGCTTGAATATTTGACATTTTTCTTTTTACCTGAGTTTTTACACCCATACATAACTGTCTCAGCCATAAGGCAAACCCCTTGCCTCCTTTTTTTAATCTGACACAGTCAAAAAGATGAGCCATGGAATCAAGACTAAAGCTCATCTTAAAAATAATAACCATCATGCAATATCAGGTCATAGAGTTCCTCCTAACAATTTCAGACTAGTTTAATGAAAAACATAGTTTGTTTGTTTTATGCCATATCAACCTCAGTTGGTTATTTACTGCCGGCAAAGTTTAGAAAGATTTTTAAAACTAAATTTTTTTTATAAACAAATTTTCTATTTAACTCATAGATGGGTCCCTAACAGGTACTATCACTCCGGGTCAGAGTGGACCTGGGAGCAATGGTGAAAAAGGGGGGATTCACATTCTCCAGACCTTCAGAACTCACCATCAGATAGAATTTAACGTCATTCCCAGGACATGAAGACCCTCAACCACTGCCTTCTAGCACATATAGGATAAAAAGAGGTTGCCATAAGTGCAATAGAGTTGGGACAATCATATGGTGATAGGGCTTGAAATGAACAGCCAATTGATTGGAGGGAACCTCTCCTACTGCCCATCTAGCATAAGTAAAGGCCAAAGTGAAGTATTGCATGTCATGGACTGCTCAGCCTGCTTAGGATTCCATCCTTAAGCATCATGGCGCACCACCCGCGGCCAACAGGTGGCCCCAATGAGGGATTCTTACCCCTCTGCAGAGGTGTAGTTGGTATATTTTAAAAGAACATGGAAAAACATGGTTGCTTATACCTTAAGAAATAATGGTTTTATTTACTGCAGGGGAGCACTAATTATTTACTGCAGGGGAGCTAATTATTTACTGCTAGCACTAATTATTTACTGCAGGTAGCACTAATTATTACTGCAGTAGCCCTAATTACTTCTACCAAAACTCTAAATTCAAAGCAGTTGTACTCTGCTTTAAATTATTGACCTTATATCTCTTCCTGTCTGTGTCAGAGGTCATGGGTAAATACATTGTAACATAGTTCCTAACATTTTGAGACAAATTTAATGAAAAATGTTATTGCTTATACCTTAGATTATGAGGAAGTTGATTTTATGTGCAGGTACACTTAGCGTAATGGTTATCACTGAAGGAAATTGAAACAGCAACACGAGTTCAAATCCTGGAAGAGGTTCTTTCCATTTCACTTCATGTTAATAACTTTGGGAAAGGCATGAATTCCTCTATTCTCCTTTGAGCTTTGAATAAGTAGAACATACTGTGTTCTTTAGCCTTAGGAAGGCAACTTATTTAGGAGAAGGAAAACTCCAAACTCAAACAGGCTGTACTCTGCTTTAAAATATTTACTTGTCCGTGACAGAGGGCTTGGGTAATTACAGTATGTCTTTATATACAAGAAAGGATAATAGTGAATGGAAAGCCAAACTCCTATGTTTAAGAAATGATGGTTTTATTTACTGCAGAGCGAATTGCTTCTATCAAAACTACCACTTAAATTTCAAACTTGTGTGGGACCAGATAAATAATATATCAAACCATGTGTCAGGAGTGACTCTTTCTGTCTAAGTTTCTGTCTTCTTCCCACAGGAAGTCACTCTCTACCTTACACATCAAGGAAAGACTCTGGATATTCTATTTGGATGATCCTAACAGATTGATTGATTTTAAAGACATGTCAACCTGTCTAGGATTATTTTATGGTGAGAAGCTAGAGAATTACATTCATTGAAATTTCATATTCACATTTTTTTGGTAGTTGTTTCTTAAGATATTTTTTGCACTCAGTAGGATATACAGTCAGTGTATTCTAAGCCCTGTCAACAAGGCATGAAGTTGATTTTAAGACAAGCATATGAGAAATGTATATACTAGTAAAATAAAATAAAATATTATGGTACTAATTACTAAAGTTTTGTGTGTATTAGGCAATCCCCAGATGCTTAAATTTTGTTACTTAACTGTCTGAGGA
This sequence comes from Doryteuthis pealeii, assembly GCA_023376005.1. Classification (NCBI taxonomy): domain Eukaryota; kingdom Metazoa; phylum Mollusca; class Cephalopoda; order Myopsida; family Loliginidae; genus Doryteuthis; species Doryteuthis pealeii. Next base: position 931,109 of record CM042150.1, read on the forward strand.
TTGCCTAATATGCATGAAACTTAGGTAACAATAAATCAGTACCATGATATTTTATTTGAGTAAACAAAGACTATCACTTTAAATAAAAAAAATCAGAACAGTTCATTTCTGCGCAGCAAGACAAGTAGTATATAATAGTAACTTTTAGTGTAATCTTGAAGATTAGATGTGTAGATGTGCAACCCTCAAACTACAGCACAAATTTTCCCCTGAGCCTTCAGTGGAATTTTGAATCAATGCTCTGAGCCTCTATCTTAAACAGGAGATCTGGAGTTGTGTGATTCTCCATTTGGTTGTTATTGAATAAACATTCAGAAAAAGGGGCTGGGCGTGTGTTTGCAAAATTTGGTTTAGATTCAAGATGCTTTAAGGAGACAATCTTAGTTCTTCCATCAGGGAACTTTATGTGGGGGGCATATTCCAGGTTAGCCTGAAGATTCATACTTAGTTTGTCATACTTACCTGACCTGGTGTGTCCAGTAGCTTTGGCCATTGGACCAGAAAGATATTTGATATCAGCAAGATGTCGGGGAGCCATCCCCTAAGCAGCACCAGCCACTTTATCTAAAAGGAACAGGGCTGGGTTTATTGCCCAGTGCCTGAGGCACCTCAAAAGAGGAATGCCGAAAGGATTCACACAATTTTTAAACACTAGCCATGCTAGTTTGGTTTGTGCATGGTTCCTCACTATAATGATCCTTGTGATCGACTGGCATGGTGGGACGCCAGTAAATATTTACTTAGTATGTCGTACTTGCCTCTTTAGATATACAGAACCCTTGGATGCAATCTAAGAGGGCAGTGATTGTCTGGAAGTCAATATACAAGTATTTAGGAAGACTTTCTTCCTGAAGAGTACAAATAGTAGCTGTATATAAAAGAGACCTTATTGAATGAAGAACATCAGCTAGAACCACATCCTACTGAGAAATTATGGAATTTTGCTGCTAAAAGCACAGAACTCCAAATGATGCGATTGTAATCCTCCAATTGTCCATATAAAATCAACTGTTGGGTTAAACATTTTACAATAATAGAAAGATCAGGACATGGAAATGCAAAAAGGAATCTGGAAAATTCACCAATTATTATTAGAATAATTTTTGATCCAATGAGAAAAGTCTCTTAAAATCTAAGTTGAGCCTTTCAAATAGCTGTATAGCTTTGATTGGTTTTCCTGGTCTAGGCTAGAAAAAGTGATGTTTTTAGGTGGGACATGAGAATATAATCTTAACATCTTCCACGGAGAAGGGTAGATTATGGTATCATATGAAATGGATTATGTATGAAACCCATGGGTTGCATAGATTATCATGTAAAACCTTCAGTCTCTTATTACTTATTAAGTGGACCTGCATATTTGTGAGAAAGTTTTTACTGACAAATTCTGTTGGATGAAACTGTACATGATGTCATAATCATAGCTCAATTCTCTGCTGGGTGATTTTCTTATTTTCTTATTTTGCTGGAAGATTTCAAGTTAACCATAAAGGCTCAACTGCACTGCTTCATAATGAACTGGAAGTGTCATCCAATGAGGTTAATAGCACCATTTTTGTAAGGCCTCAACCATGGCATTTTTTTAATTGGCAAATGCTTCTGTTCACTATATGTGAAAGTACAAGAAAATAATGTAACAGGTCATTCATTTTAAGTTAAAGTAGCGGCTATATCATATTTAGGGGCATCAGTGTCAACAGTAAACAAACCGTTTGGGTCAATAGCCTGGGTCACAGAATTATCAATTCATTTCTTTAGAGTTTCAAAGACCTGTAAAGCAGTCTGTGGCAAAGGAAATCTATCAGCATTCACAAGAGCATACAATTTCTTTGAAAACCAAGGAATCCACCTTGAATAATAATGTGCAATCTTTCCTATTGTTCTAGGGAGAGAGGCAGTGTCTTGGGTCAGGGGTAGTCTTATCAGTGGTTCCAGTCGATCTGGATCAGGGCAGATCTCACCATTGTGTATGGAAGATCCAAGAAATTGAATTAAGTTTATAGGGACATTTATTTTGATCCAGGAGTGGATTGTATTTCTTAGCAACTTCGAAGAACTGACTAAAATTAATATTGTACTTCTCTTCAGATTCTCCACATATGGTGACACTAGGGTCGTTTTTACTCAGTTGGTAGAGGTCAGATGAGGAACTACAAAGTTCTTGGTTTGATACTGTGGGGATTAAAATAAAATTAAAATTTAAAAAAATCACAAACTCCCATGAGCATTCACCTGAAGAACCCTCCACACATGTGCGGAAAAAAAAGGACCTACTTTCAACCCCTGAGAGAATCTCTCAGCCATTCAAGTTTAGGTCTTAACTGTGTCTTGTCACTACAACTGGCCAGGGAAATATTTCTTTGCCATGTGGTGGCTATGACCAGTGAATAAAGCCTTTTGTCTTTGTCTCTTCCTTTTTTGTTCCTTGAATTATTTGCTTTTCAGTGCAAACACCAGGAATAATGACAGCCACCTTTTTAACATAAAGCACCAAACCTCTTGCCACCCCATAATACCAGCCCTCGCCAACTCAGCATATGAGTAGCACAGGGATCTGTGCGGTAAAGTGACAAGCTGATTGTAGGAGTGGTACCCTACTTCAGATGCCAAAAAACAATCTCTTATGTCTAGCACTAGTGAAAAGTGGATAGTCTCCCTTGCTCCCTTGGCTGATACTGATTTTCGGCCACTCTCACAACTTTTAGATGCATCACATCTCTTGAAATCTTCCTTTTCAATGATTGTGTCCATCACACTCTGAAAAATTGATAAACCATTATTAAAACCAAAAGTAATTTTATTAAACTTGTACAATTTACCCCTAACTTTGAACGTCATCTACAACTTTTCTTATTCTTCTTTTATAGCAAGTTCCAAAGTACTGAATATTTTTTATTTAGCAATTTTATTTACAATGTCTTCTATTCTAAGGAAAAAACTAGGCATCACATCTAGTGGTGAGTGTGGGGTACCCCTTCATTGCCATTACTCCCAGGTCCACTCTGACCTGGAGTGGTAGTATGTTAGGGTCCCATCTATGGGCTAAATAGATTAAAAAATGAGTTTAGATAATTTGTTTAAATGATTTTAAAAATTGTAATACCCAACAAAAGTGAATAAAACAAAACGTCTTCATCATGAAATAACCCAGGGGTTGATATGTCATAAAATCCAACTGACCAGCCAACCAACCAGCCAACCAACCAACCAACCCATTTGTTAATTATTACTGAGTAATTTTCTTTTTAGGGTGATCTGTAGAGGTCAACACAAAGGAAATTTACTAGGCCTGATAATACCCTCTGAACCATAACATCTGAGATCTTTCCTTTTTAACAATATGTTTTTCCATGTTACATACATCACAACAAGGATCCTGCTACTAGTACCACAGTGGTCAGCCATTTATGCTCTTAGTGTAGTGAATGCTGTTGCTATCTAAGGAGACCCCAGAACAGAATAAATCCTAATGCATGTGTCTATTCTATCTCTGTCTTTTCTTTCAGCACTAATAAGCTAACATTCTCCAAACATACTTCAAATCATGGCATATCTCCTGGATTTAATAGTGATGGGTTTACAATTGGCTGTTAAGTTAGCAAAAAGTGAAGGGGGGTAATTTTAACTGAAGCAAGCATGTATATATCTAAAAGGAGGTTTGGCTTTGCCAAAGGAGATTTCCAAAGATTCATGGTGCTGTAGGAACTCCTATCTCAATATTGCATCAGTTGGTAAATGTCTGGATCCAATGAAGCCACTCACTCATTACTGTGTAGAACCTGGGGGTCTGTGACGATGCACTCCAGTGAAAAACTCTTATAGATTAATGCTTAACTAGCATGATCTGTGGATATACCAGAGTATGATAATTTAATCATTACAACATTTGATATGTTTAATAGCTATTGCAAAATAGTTCAATATATAAAAAGTATTATAATCTTGATTTAACTCACTCTCACTGATAATCATCACTGTTGAAATGGGAATTAAAATCACACATATTCCAAGCCATAGAGACAAAATAAAAAACAACACAATAAGTCACAATCTCCCTAGAGACCTCAGACAGGAAGAGCCCTCTGGGCATGTGCCAAAAAAGGCCCCTTTCCTGGCACCAAAAAGAGGAATCTTTCTTTTTTTAAGACCGAGACTTTGTTGGATGCACACAGTATTAACTGGCTCAGGAGAATATCTCCTCTCCAAGAAATAGTTGTGAATCTATGAATAAAAGTCTAACACTAAAACTGTCTTTGTCTTTTCCTTTCTCTTCCTTAATTCTTTTTCAGCCTGACAGCCCACAAAAAAGAAACCCACATATTTTTTGGGGTTAAAAAAAGAAATTACCAACAACCAGCAAACATACACCTAAGACAAACAAACTCCAGAACCCATACAAACCAACAACTAACCTTACCCCATACACATCTGGTAAGTAGCACTTGAAGAGTATCAGGTGAATTTGGCATCTCACATTCCAGTCCGGTTCATCCTATTTCCAACCTGAGCAAAAACTGCCAAATTCTGCCTCCCATTACCAAAATACTTAAAACCTTTTGACTGACCTGAGTATTAGTTATAAATTATTTTCTTTCTGTTTGTTCTTTTCTTTAAAAAGAGTTTGCTTTCTAAAAGCAGAATAATTTCTGTCTGCAATAATCAATAACTTTCTCGATTCAGATTTAAAAACTATTGAAAATATGTTTAATGAAAGGGCAACTGTTAAAAAGAGGAAATGTGATATTTTATTTTTGATAAACTTGTCATGATATATTAAAAGAGAAAAAAGAAGAAAATATTGTAAAATATGGGTTGTAATCTCTCCAAAAATTGCATTAAATTCAAGCTGTTTACCTCTGGAAATATTAGGGTTTATATTATTTAGGAATAAATATAAAAGATTCTTTTATTTATTTTGATTTTGTGAAAAGGAATTTACAATCATTATTTGGATTATTTTTTTATCTTGATTTTTAATCCCTTTTTTTTTTATTAAGATGAAAAAAAACAAACACAGCTAAAAATCATAGACTGATAATGTTTCATATTCAAATAAAAATAGATAAAAGATATAAGTTGTGGTGTCTGAGTTCTCAAATAACAACATTGAAATCCAGAGGAAAGTTTAACATAGGTTTATTACCCCTTGGTAAAAAAAAGATATAAATAATGTAGTCCAACATGCAGCTCTTTAACAACAGTAATTAAATCTCTGTATCAAGATTATTACTCGACTAATACTCTTGTTTAGTGTATATTATTTATGTGTTTTGTTAGATGAGTCTAACTTCTTGTTGATGAAAATATCTTCCTTTAAAACATGACTAATACGACTTTATAACCCCCACCCCCCAAAAAAAAAAATAAGGTTTGATTTGGACTTCTGTAAAACAATGACTTTTCTAGTTGAATCAAGTAAAAGAGATTCAGTAAAAAAGTTGAATAGCATAACCTTAAAAAGAGAGTTTCACATTATCAAAACTAATTTATATATTTATGTATAAGGGCCAGGTTAGCTCAGTCGGTAGAGCGTTCGGCTGGAAACGACAAGGTTCTTAGTTTGATACATCAGCGTATGAGTAGCACAGGGATATGTGCGGTAAAGTAAGGAACTGATGGTAGGTGTGGCGCTCCACCTCAGACGCAAAAACAATCTCCTTGGTTTAGCGCTTGTGAAAAAGAGATAGATTCCCTCGCTGATTGGCTGATACCGTCCGTTATTGGTTGTTGTACCTTCTTGTGTTTCCTTTGATCTTCTTATCTAGATGTGTACCTCAGCTCCTGGTGCTATTTTTTATTGTCTGCACGTGTGAGTTTTTTGGTTTCAGCTATCTGTTTTCCTGGGTGGATCTGTTGCTGCTAATATGGATGTTAGTGTGTGTGTGTGTGTGTGTGTGTGTGTGTGTGTGCACGCTGCGTGTTTCTTGTTATTATTTCCTAGTTTGTTAATGAATCCCTAATTATGGTGGTCTGTCTGGTTCTTTCTCACCAGTCCAAGACCATATTAAGTGTGGGCAGGCCCTGAATACTTCTGATTTATTGTTTAGAAATGTGTGTTCTGATTTTAAGCCTTGTAGGATTCGCAATTTATCTGTTGTTTACAGTGAGAACTTCATAGTCATGTAGGCAAACAAATATATAAGAATGGACATTCCAAGTATTTCTTCATAGGCGCGTTATATATTTGTTGTGATGAAGGGTTAGCAAGCATGCTGCCTAGAAACCAATGGTAACAATTGCACCTTAAATGTATGATACACTATAATAAATACAGCTCTTACAAAAGTAATCAAGCACTTTATTCTCATTTTGCGAATACTAACAAAGGACTAACAATATATATACATATATATATATATATATATTAACCAATACCCCCACATGATAAGAATGTGACACATAGTTAATTCTTCAAAAAAGAAGATTTTAACAGGTTTGAATTCAGTTTTCCTTCTCCTAGACAGTTTGTCTAACTGATTTTAAAGAACTCAGTCTGCCCTACTATTTACCCATAGCTGGAGGGTGAATTATTGGATTCATACCTTTCCCAAGGGTATTATCACTATGTGAAATGCAAAGAGCCTCGTCCAGGATTTGTACTGATGATAACAATTCTACCAGGCACTTCCACAAGGTAAAAGGCCCATATATGAGCAACGCACTGAAGTTGACCCTCCTTTTTCCACTACTACAGCAAACAAGAATACAAGTGAGTCTATGTTCTGAGCACCAAACTTGCCTTTTTACTGGGAGGGGGGGGTCCTTGTGATGTAATGGTTAACATGCTGGACTATGACATCATAGTCTGCAGGTTTAATTCCAGTCATGCTCACTTTCAGACAAATACCCTTGGGAATGGTATGAACCCCCTCATCTCCTCAGCTATGGATTATATTGTACTTCTAGTTCTTTTACAAAGATGGCTTTGGCATTGAATAACCTATGAAGGTTGATATGCCATTAAACAAAGAAACCAAACTAAATCAAACTCCCTTTCTACTGCTATTGTCTTTCCATGTAACACAAAACATAAATTTTTCTGAATGGACATTTCAACTACAGAATTGCTTGTATATCTATACTTATATAAAGGGCAATTGGCGTGTATGTATGTCCGGCTAAAACTATGAAAATAAAACAATTAAAGACAAAATAGAAATATATACACATTCACTATCAGTGAAACTAGCTTTTGCCCAAAAGATTATGAAAATTTGATTTATATTCGATGATATTTAAAAATTAAAATATACATAGTAATAGCATTGAATTCAACTTTGCCTGCTAAGCCATGTTGATGATGGGCTCATATATATCTTATTTTTTTTTAAATTGTCAATTAATAGAAAATTTAAAATTTCTTACTATATTATTATTTGTGATGTCATTCCCTCTACCCAGGCAACACCAGGTAGCCCCTTCTAGTTCCTTATAAATACACCATTCTTTGTTAACTTATTTGTTTGTCATCATGGCATGTTATACAGTGTTGTCTTCATTGGGACAGCTTTCTTTTCACTTCTTTCCTCTCCCCACCCCCTTCATCTGTCAATCTGTCTGCGTGTGCAAATACAACAAATTTGTATCCTTAAAATAACTGCAGTACATCTGTGAATTGTTGTTTTGACATTTCTTATCTATTATGTCTAACAGAATGACTCATGTCTCAGACAATTTAGCAAATCTTACTTAATGGACGGAAAAACCAATTCACACATTCAATTTTAAAAATCAAATTCAGACAAATAACTCAGCTTTCTTATTTTTTTGAATTTTCTGTTTTTAAAAAATCTTTATAAATAAGCAATGTTTTTAAAAAAATAAAGTTTTTTAATCAATTTAGCTTTGTTATCTTATTATGATGGAGATTTAGTGTTTGCCTATAACCAAAACTACATGACTGCTTACATCACAATACCCTCAGGAATTGCTTAAGTTTATCAATGAGTATTTAATTTGTAATCAAATGAGGAAGTCAAAAGGTTTCTTTTAGGGTTAATCTTATTCTACCGGTCAGTATTTAAGCACTGTCTTGATTTAAGAAAAATGTTTTTAAATGACTTGTTTATTCACCTTTATCTCTCTCTCTCTCTCTCTCTCTCTCTCTCTATATATATATAATATATATATATATATATATATATATATATTATAATGGAGATTTGGTGTCTGTCTGTCTCTGTGAACGAAACTATGTCGTATATATATATATATATATATATATATATATATATATATATACATATACACATTCATTAGATATGTATATATCTTATAATGAAGATTTAGTGTCTGTCTGTTTGTGAACAAAACTACTGCTTAAGTCACAATACTCTAAGGAATTGCATAAGTTTATCAATGAGTATTCAATTTATAATGAAAATCAGTAATAGAATAAATCTTATCTATTAATGATGTCTCTATGAAAATCTGAGTTAAATTTGCCTCAAAACAGCCCATGTTATGAGTGTATTTAAAATGCTATAATGTGTCTTATATATCACTAAGAAATAAATGTTTACATAATACATGGTGTGGTTAATTTGCACACTGTTTCTAACATAAGCAGCTTTAATAAATAATTACTTGGTGTTATTGATCTGATATAATTGTTTTATTCTCCATCATATCAAAATCAATCCTATGAATAATTCTATATAGAAACCAATTAAAATATCATTAAAATATATTCCATATATATATTTTTATATGTGTTCTTATATATGTGTTAATTTTGTTAGTCATTCTAATTTAATATAATTTCATTACATTAAAACTTAAATATTTACACCCAGAGGGCATATATTCTTGCTAGTTTGAATAAAATCCTTTTTCTGCCATGTCTTGGGTTTGACACTTGTAGTTTAACTCTTTGCCTACTTTAAACCACTCACAGCAGCTCTCACACCACTGTGGTCCTACTGTAAGCTGCTGGCTGAAGCTCTCACATTTGCCACTTGTTTGCACAGAATCTGAACACCCCTGCCATCTTTTGTTTTGTCTATGAGTTCTGAGGTGAATAGATAGTGAACTTTGAAATATCCCATAATACAAGTAAAAATATACCAAGAAAATTTGTGGGGGAAATTTTCTAAGCAAAGAGTTAAAGTCTTCAAAAAATTTCTATTTCAGATTGATGATGGATTGATTGATTGATTTTTAATGGCTTGTCAACCCATCCAGGGTTATTTTTTGCCAATCTGTAAATTGTGAGGGATGGTCAAATTTATGGCTATGTCTTTTTCAAGGACAGTTTTTTTTAATTTTGACAGCAGGCTGCTTGCAAAATGGATTGGGAATCATTATATGGTAAATTTCAACTCTGATCTGGTGTGATAATATCTGCTAGTGTTCCATCTATAGGTTGAATGGATCTATTTGAAAATTATTTGTATTAGATAGGAATAATTGAAACCATATAACTGTGAAATTAATTTTATCTAGAATAATTACTTTAAGCTTAATTGTTTACAAATTGTTTTTCAACTGTATATTACTAACTGTTTGAAATACTTGAAATTGTTCAACAAATACTTTAAACCATAAAAAAAAAATTATGACAGAATTAAATAACCTAACAAAAGTTGATATGCAGTAAAACCAAACAATTTTTTTTTCTTTTTTTACAATGAAACTTGTAGCGACCTTAATCTTTTTAAGTTTCTTTTCTTGAGTTAAATTTTTAGTTTGAAAACTTTTTGTCTGCCTTTGACTTTAGTTCTCAACATCAACAAAACATTTCAAGAAAACTCTTAGACTTTTTTTTTCTTTTAAAAATTTAAACTTGAAAATCTTCTATTGGTTTCTTATTTTTTTCTAGTCTGTTGAGATAAAATGATATTAGTTAAAGTCACTACAAGTGTGCGTTAGAAATGAATCTTCTCTGTTTATCCGACCCACTCACTACCCAAAAGTTTAAACCAATTCAAAACTCTGCTCTCTCCATCACTCTGACTTTTCAGTTGTCTTTTCCATGTGTTTCACCACACACACACACACACACACACACACACACACATAATATATATATATATATATATTATATCTGTTCAATTCCAAACCCAACAACCAAGAGGGCAGCTGAAGTTTAAAGTTGGTTGTGAAATCAACAGCCTTACACAAAAACCAGTCTAAAAAAATCCTTGTAAAAGAAAGGTCATTCTCTCGAAATATTGGATGAAAAGAAATGTAACTTAGTACATAACATCCAATGCAGTTTCTCATTTATTTCACACATCACTCATGCTTTGCACAAAATCCCCTAAATATGTATTATAGACACACACACACACACACATGCACATATATATATATAACACTTATGCACATATATATATATATATATATATATATATATATATATATATACAGATATAATTATCACACTGAAAGTTATACTCATCAAATATACCAACAAAGAAGCATACGTGGACTCCACAACACACACACACACACACATATACACATATATATATATATATATATATATATATATATATATATATGGTAAATAAAAAGCTTACAAATTGATCATTTTGTGGTTATAGATCTATTTCTACCCACAGGCATCAGTGTATACCTATATCATCAGACTGCTGACTTTATTGGAAATAGTAAACAGAAAATTCATAAAGCTTTATATACAATTTTTCTGGGAAATCCTGAAAGGTTTCAATTACAGTTCTTCTCATCATGTTAGGGGGGGTGTTTATGACAAGGGATTGGTCTCAATCTGGGTTGTTTTGTCTTTTCAATAAGTTTTTATTGCTCCTCTTATTGTCGGATTTTTATTTTAAAATTTTTTAAATTACTTTTTTAACTGGTTATTTTCAGTCAACCATTCACTTTTTCCTCAGGTGCCAAAAACCACAAATTTTAATCTTTTTGACATAGCATTCCCCAAGTCACACTCTTCTACCATGCAATGAAAGACACATTTAACTATCACTTAAAGTAAATTAAGCATTGGTGTATACTATCAATAGGTGAACTATCTTGTCCATAGGTAAATGTCATACTTAGGACACAAAGATCCTCAGGAACATATATGATGAAAAGGGTTGGAGGTTTGTCATAAAGGCAATAGGGTTGGGACAATGTTATAAGTGCTAGGGCCTGACGGGACCAAGCTGATTGATCAAAGAAGGCCTCTCTGACTGCTCATCTATACTAAGTAAGGGTTAAAGTGGAGTGTTGTTTGTTATGGACTGCTCAGTCACCAGGATTCTGTCCTTAAGCATCATGGGTCACCAGTCACGGCCAACAGGTGGCCCCATTCGGAAGGATTTTTACCCCTCTGCAGAGGTGCAGTCAGTGTATTCTAAAGTCCCAGTTGACTGGGGTCAGCACTTGCTGGTGGAATGAGTTTGATACTCATAAGGTGCTGTGGTCTTGTGCCAGACAAATCTGAGCTCATGTATATATTTACCTAACCCATCCACTACAGGCATTCTGTCCTTAAAGATTACTGGTTGCCACTCATAGCCAACAGGTGTCCCTATTGGGGAGGGGGGTCTCTTACCCCTCTGCAGAGGTGCAGTCAGTGTAATCTACAGCACCAATCAACAGGGCAGGTAATGCTTTGATGTGAAGTAATCATTCTAAAGTTCATCTTGAAGATCATTATTTTTGTTGGATAAAAGGAAATTAGAATGAGAAACAAAGAAAACCTATCCATATCTCCCTTTCAGATAAGACCTACCATTGTGCTTTCTTTTAAGTTAATCCCCAAAGAAGATTAAGGTTCTAACTAATAATGAGTTAGAGCCAATTTCAAATAGCAACCATCAAAGAAATAGTGTTTTAAACTGCTTACTATATTCCTGACTGAAATAGATTATAATTCTAATTCTCTGTATTATGACTGATTGTTTTTTATTGCTTCTTTGAAGGTTTTTTTTATGTTTGTTGGTGTCTTGCTTTTAGATTTGCACTTGGTCAACCTGAATCTGGAATGTCACCAATCATTTTATGACTAATGCTATGAGCTACTTGGGATTACATCAAGAGAGACAGATAAATTTAGATAATGACAGTTGTTAATCAAAGATGTATATTTTGTTTGTTCCTTTTACACACACACACACACACACACACACACACACACATGCACACACACACACACACACACATGCACACACACATGTATATTTGAGAGAGTGTATATATATGGATATATAGGTGTAAGATTCTATGCATGAATTTAAATATGGGTGTAGCTATAAAGAATTCATTGTTCAATTTTCAGGTAATAATTGGTTTACATATGAAATTTGAAACATGTTTATATTTTATATGCCTATATGTACAACCAGATATAGATGCACATATGTGCATTAGAGATTACATGGAACAGTCTGTATGAATGTCAATGAAGAAAAAAAAGTATTATAAACTATAGTAAACTATTCATGTTTCAAGTAATAATTAGAATACTAATAATACATGATTGATTTACAATATTAAATGTGTATATATATATATATATATATATATATATATATAACAATCCCTCTGCATAAGTAGGATGTGACACAAGGTCAATTTCTTAAGTGGAGATTAACAGGTTTTCTTTCTCCTAGACGGGTTACCTAGCCAAGTTTAAAGAGCCCAGTCTGCATTACTATTTACTCATAGATAGAGGGAGAATAGTTGAATTCATTCCTTTCCCAAGGCTATTAGTGCTATGTGAAATGCAAACAGCCTCATACAAGATTTGAACTAGAGTCAACAAGCACATTTCCTAAGATTCTATTTGACCCATAGATGAAACCTTAACAGGTACTAACACTCTGGGTCAGATTGGAGCTGGAAGCAATGGCAATGAAGGAGTGCTCCACACTTTCCAGAGCTCCAGAATTGGAACCTTTCAATACCAGGACACTAAATAGGTAGAAATCATTTTTATTTTTGATTTTTCATTAATTTCAAGTATATCAACAAACTAGAAGAAATAATTTCATCTGTATTAATGAGAATTAATTATGGAATTAAACTCATGGTTGACCCTTAACCACTGCCTTCTAGCGCATACATAATAAGAAGTGTTGAGAGTTTGCCATAAGATCAATTTAAAGAATACATTTGTCTGAATTTCTTTAGATAATTTGAATTTTGGGATTTTTTTTACTATTGTCCTCATCTTTATTTTTATATACACAAAGGTTTGGACGATGTGCTCTCCAGCCTTCTTCTGGTGTTTTTTTTATTGAACTCAAGAATCTTCTCTTTGAATTTGGGAACTTTCTAATTGGGAGCCTTCACAAAACTTTGAACCAAACACTTTATTCAATCCTGTGGTTACAATGTTCTCTTCGGTTAACCATGACTGGGTACAAGTGTTAAGCTATGTTAAGTATTCTATGTTATTATTGCCTTTGGCCAGGATTGAACCTCCAACCTACAGATGTAGAATTGTATGAACCCAACCATTACATCTGTTGCACCATGTGTCTAACAATGAGGACTATAGTCTGAAAAATCTAAATAATACGAATTGAAGATACAGTTAGTTGGATTGTATGGCATATTATCCCTTGGGTTATTTTATGCCAAAGATGTTTTTGCTTTTATATCTTTTCCTTCTATGTGAGATATGGTTGAAAGGGTTTGGTAATTATCTGCTGGAATTAGTATTTCTGCTGAGGGTTTAAACATCCATGAGTGTATGCATATATTTGTGGGTAAGGCTATTGTCGATAAACTTACATCTTTGATTGGGAACAGATTTTATCAGGAAGTTTCAAACAGTTCTCTCATGCTTTATTTATTGTAGAATTTTCTTCAAAAATTTTTGCGAGATTTTTGCATTCCATCAATATGTTTTCACTATACATGATGTTTCACAGTGAATTAATTAGGTGAGGCCTATATGTAGCCGAGTCAGTTTCTACTCTTCTAATCTTACTAGGATCTGCTTTTCATTCTTATAATATGGGTTTTATTTGCTAGAGTTTATAGTGGATATTTGGTTCCATAGCTGTTGCCATTTCTTTGTCAATATTTGGTTGATTTTAGGTCTTACGTCGGTGTATGGTATTTTAAAGTTTTTGTCAAGTTGAGTGCAGATTTGTCTATTTGAATCAGTTTTAAGGTTTCCCTGGATTTCTATATGGCTTGGAATCCAGCATGATATATCATTCTTTTGGTGTCATTTATGAAGTTTAGCTTGTTTAAGTGTTTTGATTTGAGGGTTATTCAATTTTCTATTTTTAATGAATAATAGAAATCTGAGTGGATGATAGATCATTTGGAATTGCTTGTCAAGACAACGTTGAGAGCCAGATATATTGAACAAGTTTCAGTGGTGAATATGGTGGCTTCTTTTGGAAGGCATTCTTTGATAATAGCATTGCTGAGAACTGCTTCACATCCAGTTCTATTGTTGTCCTTGGGGCAACCTGTTTAAATGTAGGATTAGTCGAGGTATTTTTCTTGAATATTGGAGAGTTTCTCTTGATAGGTTATGGGATAAGGGTATTTTTTGTGAGCTTGTTCAGGTTGAGGATTACCATTATTAGTCATTCAAGTAACCAGAGGGCGAGTTTAGTTGTATGGTATTATGGATGTTTATGAATGAGTAACTGTTTAAGGAATTCGTAATGGGTTTAAATCTGAGTTGACTGTAGTGTTGTGAGATCTTTGGATGGCTTCTGTTAGTTCTGGTAATGTGACAGGTTTATTGTAGATTTCAGAGTTTTCTGATTTTAAGTGCAGACTGCATTGTTTTTCTGCATTGTATTTTAAGAATTATCGGTTGGTATTCTTTGATGAGGGATTTGTTGAGAAGATCTCAGTTAGTGTCTTTGCTGCATCTTTTCTATTGATTGTCTCAGATTTGTTTTTTGTGTTTGAAAAGAGTAGACTGAGTTTTCTGATCATTTTTCAAATTGTATTTGTTTTGGTGGAAGAGTTAAATTTGTTCACATAGTTTTGCCAACTTTTCTTCTTTGCTTCTTTTGCATGATTTTACTCTGAGTAGTTTGAAGGAGTTTCAATTGGTGAGTGGATTCTTTATTAAATTTGCATAAAGCTTCTTGCCATAGGCCAATTACTGTTTTGCAGTCATCATTAAAATAGGGTGTGTTAGCATCTGTTTGAGGGTGTTTAGTATAGTTTCATATTTGCTATTGTGATTAGGGTTTCAGTGAATTTTGACTTCTCCCAGTTTTCTTTATCTATTTTCCAATAGGAAAGTTTATTATCATCAGGTTGTCGACTTTCAAGGATAATGGGGAAGTGGTTGTTACTGTAAAGATCATTATGGACCTTCCATTTATAATTCCAGTAGTTTGAAGGGTTACATAGAGTTATGCCAATAGCTGAGTAGATGCCCATGGCTTGAGGTAGGTTTGTGATTAATTGTCTAGAATGCATAGGTTATTGTTGTTAATTACATTTTCGAGGTCTTTGTCTTTTTTGTTGGTTTTCTAGCATCTCAATATTGTGTTGGTTGGGTTATTTCAAACCATTCGATTATTTTATGCCAAAGACATTTGTTTTATACATTTTTGTTGGGTATTCATTTTAAAAGAACATTTTTTAAAACACACTTTTTAATAACTCATTTTAATCTATTTAACAGATGGATGGGACCCTTACAAGTACTACTACTCTGGGTTAGAGTGTGCCTGGGAGTAATGGCAATGAAGGAGTACTCCATGTTTGAAGGGGAAAGAGTGCTAGTTAATTCTGTGTTCTCTTGCACTATAATGAGTAAAAGAGTGTGCTAGCGGGAGAACACGGAAATGTGGAGTTGGATGTGTCAGCCTCCGACTCGAGAGTGGGCGTGCGGTTGTAATTGAGGTCCTGGTAATGATAGCGGACCCTCTTGGGTTTCACCTTTTGATGGGGATAAACGTGATAAAAGCTTTTGGCGGAATATCCATCTTGAAGTCAGGGGAGGTTCAATGTCCTGATGAACCAGTCTCGGTTTGCGCAGCAGCGCCGGCACTTGTCATCGAAGAACCCGATTTTCGAGCAAAGTTTGACCAACAACGAAATGAGTGGACTGCGACGTGGAAATGGGCGGAAGTCAAGGCGCCCGGCATGCTTAAAAACCGTGTCACGGAATACTCGATGCCGGCAACAGTCAGGAGACTGTTCGAGGAAGAAGTGAAGCAATGGATCAAGAAAGGCTGACTTGCTCCCTATAACAAAGCTTGGACCTCCGAGAGGGCTGTTCCTGTTAATGACCGTCGTCCAGCTGAATAAATCAAAAGTTCACCCTGGGAGCCCAACCTTCATGTGGACGCATACACTGCTGAGGCTGATGTTTGTGTTAGCAAACTAAGGGAATGGAGACGGTGCGGATAAAATTTGCTGGATCTTCGATCTGCTTATCTTCAAGTGCGCGTCGGAGAGCCACTTTAGCCCTATCAAACCGTAGTTTTCCAAGATCGGAAGTATTTTTTAACGAGGTTGAGATTTGGACAAAACGTGGTTCTGCAAATAATGAGGTCCATTGTGAATGCAGTCATATCACAGGACAGCCAAATCAAAAGGGAAGCCTCGGCTTACATTGATGATGTGTATGGGAATGAAAGTGTCTCATCCGCAACCAAAGTTGTTGAACATTTGTCTGGAGTGGCCATCAAAACTCCAGAGAGACTAAACGATGGTGTCAGGGTGCTTGGCTTGACTGTCTGGGGAGTAGACGATGCCCTGTTTTGGAATCGTGGGAACGAATTGCCGGACATCGCGGACAATATTACCAGGAGGAAGGTGTTCTCTCTCTGTGGAAAGCTCGTGGGACATCTTCCAGTATGCGGCTGGTTTAGAGTAGCGCTACCAATGTTATCAAGCGAAGGGCAAGCGCAGTGACAGAAGGATGGGACGACCAGACCGACGATGCCCCACTAAGACGTATGCTAACGGAGACCGTCAATAGAGTGAGTCAAGCCGACCCTTGCAAAGGTAAATGGTGTGTCAATGACAAGGACCTTAACATGTGGGTTGACCTGGCCACAGGGGTCCAGCTTGAATAACATGGGACTGCGACAGCGATCGAGGATACATGTTGGATGCGACCAGAATTGGACACGCGACACATCAACCCCGCGGGGTTGGATGCGATTCTAAAAAGGAGTAAATCTTGCCATACACTGGGAGGCCAAATCTCTCCACCTAAAAACTGACCTCTTGTGTGTTTACCGATGGCTCATCAATACGTTGACTGGCAAATCCAGATTGAGCATTAAGGCTGCTACTGAAATGCTTATCAGAAAATGGCTTCGAACATTTTAGGCATTTAGTTTTTCTGTTGGTAAATCCAAGTGGTATATATTCAATTCTGTCAATGTCAGTGATAGAGCTATTATATATATCAGAATAAATGTATATACACAAACTGATATATGTTTATTTATGCTTTCATTAGTATTTCATTGTTTGGGGTGATTTATTTTTTGTTGAATTGATTTGGGGGGTGAAGATTTCAAGAATTTATATCCATCTAACTTCACGGGTTTCTAGAATTGATGTTATGTATATCACAGAATAATGCGTACCAATTTCTACTTTCATAGTTCTGTGAAAAAAATCTTATAATATTTCATTTTTTTTTTTTTTTAGATATCGCGATACAATATCAAATGTTTTGCTATAATCCAAATGTATGATATCAGTATTAATGTTCATATTTTTTGTTAATTGGACTAAAGGGCCGGGTTAGCTCAGTCGGTAGAGCGTTCGGCTAGAAACCTCATGGTTCCTAGTTCGATTCCGGTCCTCGCCAACTCAGCGTATAGCACAGGGATCTGTGCGGTAAAGTAAGGAGCTGATGGTAGGTGTGGCGCTCCACCTCAGATGCCAAAACAATCTCCTTGGTCTAGCGCTAGTGAAAAGGGGATAGACTCCCTCGCTGATTGGCTGATACCGACTTTAGGCCGCCCCGACGACTTTACTTAATTATATATATATACTAGCTAAATTACCCGGACTAAAAAAAAAAGGAACACCAGAGAGTGTTTTCAGACATATTTACATCCAAAGGTAAATAGTTATGGAAATTTTCGTGAAAATCGGACCATTAATTGATTTTTCATAGAATTTTTTAAAAATCCTCTTGTCGTAACTTGTTTTTGGCTACGTTAAATTTCAGTTGATTTAACGGTGCAAAAATGAAAACAATGTTTTTCAATCATAATTTTCATTATTTCCGTAAACTGAAAATTTTTAAAAAATCATCAGGTGTTTCTTTAATGTTTCTTATTTCGAATGGAAAAAAGTTTTTCAAGATAATATCAATTTTCATGCAAGTTTCTTTGTGTTAAATATAGGGGGGGGGGTTAAATTTCACAGGGAAAATTGGTGGTACCTAATATTTGTCGAAAGACCATTTATCTTAACGGTTTTTCGTTAAAAAAAAAAATAAAAAAAGGGAAGTTGTGACTTAATTTTTTAAAAATCTGTCTATTTATTTATTATTAGAATTATATTATTTATTAAATAAATTTTCTTATTCAAGTTACATTCATTAGAATCATGTTTATTTTATGTTTGTTTAGCTCAGTCGGTACAGTGTTCGGCTGGGAATCACAAGGTTCTTGGTTTGATACCGGCCCTTGCCAACTCAACGAATGAGTAGAACAAGGATCTGTGCGGTAAAGTGAGGAGCTGATGGTAGGTGTGGCGCTCCACCTCATATGCTAAAATAATCTCCTTGGTCTAGCGTTAGTGAAAAGGGGATAGACTCCCTCGCTGTCAGGCCGATACCGACATTAGGCCGCCTCGACGACTTTACTTACTTAGTGTTTAAACACTAAACTTCATATAAGTTATTCAACTACCTCGTATTTTTACTTTTAAAATTTTGTTATTGTTAATATTGTTATACATTTACTTGTTATTGTAATTTTTTAAAGCTTTTATATAGAGAGATGTTTGTTTAAATGTTAAGCAAAGTATTACTAAAAAAAATATAAAGATAAATAAAGTTTCGACAACTATATGTAAATATTTCTTTAGATATTCATTCTTTTACTGTTTGACAAACAGTAAACAAAATTCGTAAATAAGTAAACAGCGTTTGTTTACTTATTTACGAAATGTAAGTTAAGTTTCTTCAAATAAATTATATAATTTAACTAGACTATTGTCCCCATCTTCATTGTTATTTGTATAACGTTTCGGCCGATATGCCCTCCGGCCTTCTTCAGGTATTTCTTGTCGGACTCGGGAACCTTCTCGGACGCGGGAACTGCTTAATAATAAAACAAAAAAAGATTAGGCCAAACCTGGAATGATAATCAGACATTATTGAACCGACACACACACACACACACACACACACACACACACACACACAAAGAGAATCAGATGGACCTGGAAATAAACAGACAGACTAATGCTTAATAATAAAACAAAAAGTGTAAGCCAAACCTGGAATTATAATCAAACATGTTGAACAGACACACTCACACGCACGCACACAAAACAAGATGAACAGTCGCTAACAGCAGCTTCAGTTTCAGAAATCTTCTGTTGAAGAAATTTTATCTTGAAATATTAAGAAAAAAATCACAGGTTAACAAACAACACCATAGTTACTTTATTTTTCTTTACACTTGCATTGTGATAGCCTTTAAAACCAATGTAACGTAATTGGATACCTGACACGGGCAACCTTAAGTGGGGCGAGCGAAAATAATAAAATCCTCATTATCGCAATAAAACAGCGGTATGGGGATTCAAAAGTCTAAATTGTACAAATGAGTTCTTAAAATCCCAGACTTGTCACTATGAGTTTATTTGATCTGACTAATCAAACGGTAGGGGTGACCTCTGAGTGACACGTGCCCGGAGGTCCTGAACTTGATAGAAACCCGTAGAAGTTTAAAGAATATTCCACAATGTTCTTTTTCTAAAATATTCTAAAACGTTTTTTTTTCTAGAGAAGATTCGAGAACATTTTCTTTTCTAGAGTATTCTTAGCAAAATTATATTTAAGGGCCGATGAAGTGGGTCGGGCAACGAACAGGTTGGAGGGATCTGATGTAGCTGATGTCTAGAACATCAGGCTTAATACTTTTATCGACTGGACGAAATTAATTATACCCGGAGAAGTTAAACGAAGCTGAACTTACAATACCATATATTAAGAGCTCCTCTCTCTCAAGAATAATAAGCTGTTGAATAAATACATAATTTGAAAGTTTTGTAATATCATTTTCCACCACGAAAAAAATTACTACGAGAGAATTTATGAATGAACCCGGCAGCCAAAAAAAAAAAAAAATCGTAAACAAATAACAAGCCTTCCCCGACCCTAAGACGAAAGTGATACGCGAAGATAACCGTTGAGATAAGGCAATTAGCCATATCGGTGCACGTGGCTATTGATATTAGCTTCGGCCACGGTAATGTGATACCTGTCAGGGCGCAAAAGAGGAAGGATTCCTTTTTGGTTTGATGACTGACTGAAGACGACTACTTGATCCCGAGTTGATAAACAAAACCCCAAAGTTTACGTGTTGTGGCAGCTTGCCTTGTAAACGTACTTGGAGCGTAGTGACCAGTGGCCAGTGCAGACGTTGTACCCCACACAGCGTTACACCAACTACCAAACCAATATATATATAAATATAGGTATGATGGATACATATATATATATATATATATATATATATATATATATATATATATATATATATATATATATATATAGGTATAATGGATATATATATATATATATATATATATATATATATATATATATATGGTAACGAAAATTCATTTAGGTCTCAAACCCGGCCAGAGGGAGCTGTTAACGTGTAGCCACACTGATGAGAGGTAAACCTCGAAACACGTGTCTGTGGATAACTTATTTACTAATACACACACACACACACACACACACACACACACACATATATATATATATAGTTTTTATAATCGTCTATATTTTTCTTTATATTCTATACAAATGTAACCACTTAATAGCAAGTCTGTAGCTGAAAGTTATTTTCCCACATCACTATTTTATTGAAATTTTTTTGTAAAAAATCATAACTTTTCCTGAGAAAATATGCTTCTGTATTTGAGGAAAAATATTACAAGTACTTCAACCCAAAATAAAAACAAGAAAATATTTTGCATACAGGAAGAAAATGCCAAAACATTTCCAAAAAACATTTAAAATATAAGAAAAAACTGAGTAGTAGTGGAATGTGTTGAATCCCTAAGAAAATAGAAACAATAAAATCTTCAATATTGAATGAAATTGGCAGAAGATATTGAGAATAGAGATTTATTGTTATTTGCTTTCTTGCCATCTTAAAAAAACATTATAATAAAAGTAAAATAACAATAGAGGAACAACTGTGGCTTCTACGTTCGATGATTGCTCACAGATATATTTAGTTATTTCACTTTAATTGCTCGGATGGAACGAATGGATTGTTCCTGTATTCACCTACTATTTTCCTTCTTGTAAATCATGGAACTAATGACAGATCTTTAGTTGAGATTACTGGCAATAGGAAATAGCTCAGAGAGTATTAAGTTCATGCTTTCTTGAAACTCGGCTTAGAGATTAAAATGTTTAAGTTTTTTTGTAGACTTTGTTATTCAGTTTTATATGGAAGCTTGTTGTTTTATGTTGAAGTGGGATGGGGAGTTCTAAGTGCTTCTAGTATTGAGTTCATAATTTCTCAAAAAATGATATAAACCAAAACATTCACTCACCTCATCATCCTGTATATCTACCCATCCTCTCCGTGAGAAAAGTAATAGAAGCCAATACTCAAAAGAATATTTTTTGCATATCCATTCTCTTATATACATATATTGTAGGGTATAGTGTATATCTGCATACCTGTGGTTGCACACAGATATACTTATCTGAAATACTTAGCTTCTCCTTAGTTTCTTCTTAGATCTGGATCTCATCTTCTTCTATAGTTCTGTATCTTCCATTTTAGCTTAGTTTATTTCTGGATTGGTAGATACCTTCCTCTGTTTCTGGATCTGAATCATCTTGTGTCATTATGGAGTTTTAAATTAATGAACACAAGACTTTGCTTTAGAGCTCTTTATTATTCTATAAGATCCAGATCAACAAGCATGCATACTAGAATTTAGTTTCAATGGAAAGATTGCCATTGCAACTGTCCTGTTCAGTGCCCAACTAAAATCTTTCCTTAACTCTTTCTTATACTTGTGCTGGCGAACCAGAAGAAGGGGTCAAACGCAGGTTAAAATCTGTCTATCATTTTTCCTGTGTTTTTCCACAATGAAATAAGATTAAACTTTAAGTGGAGTAAAGCTAGTTTGAATTCATAGTTTACTTTTTGTAGACTGGTTGACTTACCAAGCCTAGAGAACCTAATCTTCCATACTATTTACTTAAAGCTGGGAAGATAAGAGATGGATCCATAACTTTTCCAAGGGCATTAGCACAAAGTGAAATTCAGTCTTGTCCAGGATTTGAACTCAAGTTACTGATTTCATTTCCTATGACAATAACCATTATGATAAATGTACCTCCTGTGTTCTTTGAATGCAATTGATAAAATCTCTAAACTCAGTAACTGTGTTCCATGTTGCTTGGGACTGTAGAATATATCAACTGCACCTCTGCAAAGGGATAAGACCTCCCCCCACTCCAGTGGGGCCACCCAGGTAGTCATGGGTTGTGATCCATGATGCTTAAAGATGGAATTCTGGTGGCTGAGTAGCCAATGACATGGCACATACCTCTTTGGTCCTTACTTGAGCTAAACAGGCAATCGAAGAGGCTTAATGTGACCAACTCACTGATCAATCTGTTGGTCATGTCAAGTCCTCGCACCTATATGATTGTCCTGACCCTATTGCTGTAATGGCAAACCCCTGACCCATTTTATCATATATATGCTAGAGGGCAGTCACTGAGGATCTTAGTGTCCTGAGTATGATGTTACACTGCATCTAGTGGTGATAGTTCCTATTCTGGAACTCTGGGGAGTGTAGAGTACCCCTTCATTGCCATTACTCCAAGGTCCACTCTTACTCGGAGTGGTAGTACTTGTTTGTGCTAATAAGTAGTCTTAAAAATAGCAATGGTGATTATGTTGATTAATAACATTAAGGTTGATTCTCCTTAATTTTAAATTACAGATTTTCAAATGGAAATAAGGCTTGAAATTCTGACTATAATCAAGGGTAAACAATCATGTATCAATTATTATTTTAGATTTTTTATTCATTTTTTAAAAAAACTCAATTACTCATGTCTTCCTCAAAATGATTCTTAAATAAACTATATATTTAATATAATGAATAAAGTATTAATAAATATTCTTAAAAATAACAATGAGGATTATGTTAAATAATCATTCTCGCTTTATTTTTTGAGAAATAAAACTTTGTGTAAATGAAGTTGTAGTATTGACTCTCAGTTACTTTATTCAGTAAAAATACTTGAATACAAATTCTCTTGGCCTTTAAAGACCAGGCTCTTTTATATCATTTGAGGAGGTAACTTCTGTAGTTTAATTCATCTGAATTTTTGAGATGAGACTTGATAATTTGTATTATTTGAATTTTTCAAGCTGTTATCTTCATCTTTATTGCTATATACAATATTTTGGCTAATGTACCCTTTGGCCTTCTTCAGATGTTTCTTGTCAAATTTGGGAATGTTCTTAAAATTGGGAACCTTCTTATCAAACTCAGAAGCCTTCATGCAGTAATTGGGAACCTCATAAAACTTTGAACTGAACTTTTTATTAAATCCACCGGGTAGACTGTTCTCATTCCATTAAACATGACGAGGTACAAGTGTTAACCTATTGTAGGTATTATTTCTTATTGTTGTTGACCAGGATTGAACCTGCAGCCTACAGATGATTGTGATTCTGTTGTTCAATGCTTGACTCTCATTATTTAATGGGACGGTTCTTTTCTTCTCTAAATATTGATTGTGGTAAATCTTCAGAAATGTATTTTGTTTGTTTGTTTTTCTTTTTTTTTGTTAGCAACCCAAGACAAGAACTCAAGTTGGAACTCATAAAATGTTTCTATTGTCTGCTGGTCGTTTCTGAATATTATAAACTTTTATTGGACTTTTTATTTGATGGATTTCTTTTAAGAATTTCATCCCATTGTCATCTAATGTAGCAGCAGCAGCAGCAGCAGCAGCAGCAGCAAAAAAATAGACTTTTTTTCCCTTCTTGACTTTATCAAACTAGTTGAAATGATTTATCAGCTAAAATGTAATGAATATAGAAATGAAAATAAAAAACAAACCCATATTGAAAAAGAATGGACGAATCCCTAGAAAACTGATTGCGTACTAACCTAATTCATTTTTAAAATGAATATATGATTTATACTTCTTGCAGATTCAATATGATTTTCTATCTAAAACTCAATCTATTGTAAATGTTTTTTTGCATAAAATGAATTTGATAAGAAAATGTGTCATTTGAAATACAGTGCAGTGGAAGAATTGTTTTAGCAGCTCCTCGATTTGTATCTAAAATAATTATATCATTCTTTCCAGCATATTTTCAGAATCCAGTGCAATGGATACAGTAAGTTTTGTTGGTAATAACATATATAAGAATATATATATAATATCAATTTGATATAAGAAAGTAATTTGAGTTCCTCTGAATTGGTGCAAACCAAACACGATGCATTGCATGATTAGAAGTAGGGTATTGCACCCTGGTGATAAATAATATTATTTTATGCATGAAGAAGCTGATGCTTTTTTTTATCATTATCACTGGAGTGCAATGTGCTACTTCTCATTGTGCAACACACTATGCATAGCAAATGCTGCTCTAAATAAATCAAGAATAAACTGTAATAAATAAATTGTTAAATATTCTTACAAATTCCTTGTTTCTGCAGTATCAGTAGGGTACCGCAAAGAAGTTAATTTATTAAATGTTACTAGCAAAAAAAAAAAAAAAAGAAGTCCTCTGATCGTTGTAAAAATTAATTTTTGAAAAATTTTGCCCGTAACTTAGTATACAAATCTTTTGACACTGAATTTTGAACTGCCGCCTTGGCAGTTAAAAATTCAGTGTCAAAGGATTTGTATACTAAGCAACTAAAATCATCAAGTTTATTAAAGAAGTAAAAAATAAAACAATTTGAAATTTAGTTCTTTCCCCACAAATAAAATGTTGCGTGAATCTATTAATTATTAATTGAATAATTATTTTGAATATTTTTTTCAAAAAAATTGTAGGTATTTATTTATTTGTAAACTTTAATTAACCCCTTTATACTGAAAAAATGACAATTTCTTGTTTGTAAATAATTTTCTCATAAAACACTATTTGTTAGATAACTTTAAAAATATATTAAATAAAACAAACTATATATAGATATATAATACCAGGCATGTATTTATTAAAACTCATTTTAAAAAAACAATAAGGACCTTCTTAGTTTGCATACTCAAATTTTGAGTGCATATAATATAAGGTTGTTCTTTATTCTATGTATTGATGATTTTGGGTAATGTGACGTAAGCAGTGATATAGTTTCGGTTACAGACAAATTAAGACCTAATCTCCATTATTAATAGAGTTGTCTATTTAGTGAGGGCATTGACTCATTGGCCAGAATCCCATTATTCTTAGTCATCCCTATTTTACATCCCCTTGGGTGCAGTACATGACACATGGACAGTTTAACAAGTGGGTTCATGTACATAATCATGTAAAAAATAACCCTGATCATTGAAACCACTATTGCATCATCTTACTGACATGGATCTTATCTATAACTCCTTCCAGAGAAGATAATATGATACCTGTGTTCCTTCTAGATATGATCTGTTATACCAATTTTTCTATTTTTACTTTCGTTTAGTTTCTCTCTGTTCCCTGTACATTTTATATATAGTTTGCTATACCTGATTTTTCTATTTTGGATTTGGTTTCTCTATGTTTCTTGTACCTTTCATATATGGTCTTCTATACATTATTTCATTGTTTCTACTTTGAATATGGCTTCTCTATGTTCCCAGTACCTTTTATATATGGTCTGCTATAACTGCCTTTCCTATTTGGGATATATTTCTCTGTTTCTTGTACCTTTTATATATGGTCTACTATACTTGCTTTTCCTATTTTTACTTTGAATATAGTTTCTTTATGTTCCCTGAGTCTGGTTTTCAGGAGGTCAACCACTTGTTTATCTGAAATCAACTTTAGTAATAAAAGTTTTTAACAATAATTGTGCTATTGAGGGCCATCATGATATTGTAAGAAAACCTTTAGATTTATTCTTCACCTCTCCTTACATATGGTAGGTTTTGAGTATCTATATAAGTTATCCATCTGAGGTTTATCTTCCATTTTCCTTATTGTAGTCACTATTACAATGAATATTTCAGTAGGAATCTATTGAATAAAGCTTAACACAAAGCCGCTATTTTAAAACAATAAGTGAAGACTAAACTTGCTATCAGTGGCTTGCAAACCCAGCATTCTAACCATTGTTTGAAGAGTATTCTCATTTACTGGCTCAAATAATGATTTAATATTAAAATCATATTAAGAGGACAGATGAAGTAGTTTGAAACTCTAAAAGACAAACTAATTAAATAGAATCTGAAAAATATACAATAAATTCCATGTGATTCTTAGAGGATTTATTTAAAACCATTCCAGTCAATTGGCCAAGTCTGGTTAAGTGTTTGTCTGAGTAAGGCCATTATGCATATCTTTAAATCAAGGATTTCATTACAAAAGTCACTAACAAACCGTAATCAGCCAAAGACGACCGCATTTTTTTCTTTTTTCTGCGGCTATGGAATTCAGAAGTTCACAATTCTAGCAAGTTTTGAAGTCAGCGATTGATTGTAGGATACTATAATCTATAAGTGTCTGTTTATTTTCCTCTTTTGGTAAACATTATTATCTCCCCGAGAGGCCAACCGGTTCAATAGCCACTAACAAACCGTGACCAGTGATTTGAACTTCAGCAATGAAGATGTACTCTTATTGGAAGAAAATTGTCAATTGATGGACACAGGGAAAGAAGAATTTATAATGTTTAAGTTGTGATTTGAAGAAAAGGAGTTTTCAATCATAGAAGAGACTTTGTTTATTTGAATATTACATTTGGTACCCTCCCTTTAATGGGGTTGATTGGATGGGGGTCTTGTGTGTGGTGGGTGGTTCTGGTTTTTAGGGAATTTGCTATGATGAGGAAGAGGATTTGGTACCTCCATCTAATGGATGAGGATGGGGGTTTGTGTGCAATGGGGAAGGGTCCTGGTTTTTAGGCATTTCACTGTGATGATGATGATGATGTGAAGAAGGATTTGGTACCCTCATTTAATATGTTTGATTGGATGGGGGGCGGGCTTGTGTGTGGCGGGTGGTCCTGGTTTTTAGGCATATTGCTTTGATGATGATGAGGAGGAGGAGGAAGTGGATGCTCAATTTCCAGCATCTGAGACACACTGGCTTCCAAGATTCACCTCTAAATTATCCAGCTAAATTTGGGGAAAAGTATCAAAGCACTCTCCCTATAATTAGGCGTTGACCTGTAAGCTTTGAAGACGCAAAGGTTTATTTTAGGATAAAATTTCTGTCTTCAATGTCAGGGAATTTCACTTGATCATGACAGTGATGAGTTCTCATTTAGTTCACCAACCACCCACCCACCATCACTAACTCCCACCACCATCATCATCATCATCATCATCAGCAGAAATTTTGACATGTATTTTGTTGTATCTTTTCAACTTCATTGCAACTTATCCAGTCGATTATTTCTGCAACAGCAAGGTGCAGCGCATATAATAAGTATTTAAGGCATTTCAAATAGTACGTATTTATCCAACTCATTTGCCATGGTTAGTATGTGACACAGTCACAAGTATAGGGCATCCAGTGAGGATCAAACTCACTGTTGATTAGTAATAGATCTGTGAGACTAGCGTGTTAACCATTACACTACAATGGGACACCCTATCTTTGGGAAGGTTGGCATTTATCCAACCCATTTGCCACTGGTAGGATGTGACACAAGGTCACAAATATGGGGTATTCAGCAAGATCAAACATGTATTTTATTCCATTTTCTCAACTTTATTGCAACTGACCCAGTTCATAATAGTAAGGTGCAGTGCATATAATAGATATTTAATGAATTTCAAATAGTGTTGTATCAGCACTATTTGAGAATGATACATATTTATCCAGACCATTTGCCATGGGTAGGAAGTTACACAAGGTATGGGGCATCCAACTAGGATCAAATTCAATATTGAGTAGTAATAGATCTGTGAGACTAGGTTGCTAACCATTACACCATGATGGGATGCCCTTGTACCCAACCCATTCGCCATGGGTAGAATGTGACACAAGGTCACAAGTATGGGGCATCCAGTGAGGATCAAACTTGCTATTGGGTAGTAATAGATCTGTGAGACTAGCTTGCTAAACATTACAATACAATGAGATGCCCTATCCTTGGGAAAGGTAGTTATTTATTCAACCTGTTTGCCACGGGTAAGATGTGACACACAGTCACATATATGGGGCATCCAGCAAGGATCAAACTCACTATTCAGTTGTAATAGATCTGTGAGACTAGCTTACTAAACCTTTCACTACGATTGGACATCATACCCTTGGAAATGATATGCCTCCAACTCTTCTCCCTCCAGCTATGTGTAAATAGTAAGACAGACTGGGCTCTTTAACCTTAATTAGGCAACCAATCTTGGAGAATTCAAACCTGTTAAAATCTGTTTCAGAAATTCACCTTGTTTCACATCCTACTTGTGCAGAGTGGTTGCTAAATATATATAATAAAGAATAATCTCTCAGTGAGGACTGAACCCATGTCATCTTTTGGCCTCAATGGAATACTGGTATTCTATTCCTGCATCTTTATGAACTAATTTATAACAATAATTGATATTTTACGAGTCTAAATCACACCTATGAGACTGTTGAAGCATCTCTACACATTGACTGGTAAGCCTCTCAAATTAGTAGACCAGTTCACATATCCAAGTAGTACCGTATTTCTCCCAAAATAAGACCTAGTGTAAGTTTTTAGGATGATTTTGATATAAGCCCTCCCCTTAAATTAATCCCTGAGAATTTTGGAATCCAGTGACTTGCAGAACAATAATATTCCAAGGATGATGATATGATTATTTTTGAATGAATTGTTATTAATGAGTTTTTGAATAAAAATCCCCCAAAAACATGTTGATGGTAGATAAATGTAGATTGTTTTTCGTAATTTCTGTTTATTTAAAATTTTGTAATTTTCTACTTCATAATGTCATTTTTCAATATATGAATAAGACATCCCCCCAAAATAAGTCCTAGTGTTATATTTTGGAGTGAAAATTAATATAAACCTAGCCTTATTTTTGGGAAAACAAGGTAATATCTCATTAACAGAAAGTGATGTCTATATATAGGAAAGTTATTTCCTGCAATTGACAGATTGTCAATCATGTGGAAATCTGATCTCTGATGAGAAGAGGCAAAAATTCTTCCAAGCTTGACCTTGTGTCATATCTTGCTTATTTGGAGGGGTTGGTAAATACACACTCATAAAAATGATGATTATTTCTATTAAACTTTAATGCTTTTCTAATAAAAATGATGATGATGATTTTCTATTGACATTCTATTTATTATTTGTAACTATTTTCTTTCAGTTGTTGTTTTGATGATGCTAATAAGAAAGAACATGATCATTTTTGTGTCTGACATTTTTTATATGTTTTTCTTCTTGGCTAAATAAAAACTGGTAAATTTCACTTCAAAGAAGAAGTTGCTCATTACTTCCTACAGAAAAATTATTCTTATCCCATAAAAAAAAAAAAAAAAAGCTGGCATAAGTTTTTGGCACTAATAAAAGTACAGTGAGAATTTATAAATGGGTAGGAATGATTTGGAATTGTGGGTAACTAAGAGACTTTAAAAAAATTACAAAGTTGAATATGTAATTAATGCAAATAGAAAAAAAATCTAAATGTAGTTTGATTGTTGTGTTTAGTATTACTCAATTGTCTCCCTTAGTTAAACTTTTATTGAAATTGCGAAAATAACTCAAAATGTCTACTCTGTGGACATTAAAAGTGCATGCTCTGTTTAATGTAATTTGATGTTTAATTAAAGTCGAATAAAGCCATTATTTATAGTAAAGACTTTATTTTATTCACAAGAGTGATTATTCTGAAAACGGTTTGATTCTAATAGTAATGATCTCTGATAATGATGGCATTACAGGAATTGCAAGCGCCACGTTTCAATTGGATGACTGTACACTCTGTTATTAAAGATGGAGATATTGAGAGTTGATGTTTTGGAAAAAGATATCTTCAAATAGGATGGCATAAAATGGTGGCTCATTATCATTCAGCCTGATATTAACTACACACTGGTTCCCTCAGATCACAAAGTTAAGGCAGTGATGAGTCTGTTCAGTACTGAGATGGGTGACCATTTAAAAAAAAAACAGGTTATGTATTTATCAATCCAGTTGCACAAGGTCAACTTTCAAGCACTTTAACAGATTCAATTTCAGTTTTCCTTCTCCTAAACAAGTTGCCATACTAATCTTTGTGGGGTTGCAAGAGGTTTAACATTTTAGGTTTAAAAGGAAGCTTGTTATTCCTGGTGTGTGTTCCTAGGGTTTACTTTTAATCCCATCTTATTTGGTGGTCGCGCTGAAAAAGGAATTCAAGAAAAGTAAAAGTAAGAGACAAAGACAAAAGGTAGTTTTATGATTTTGGCTTTATTCTTGGGTCATACCTCCACATGGTAAGGGAATTCCTTCCTGACCAGTAGTCATGTCTCACCCCAGATCAGGCCTAAGTCTGAATGGCCGAGAGATTATCTTGGGGGTTGGAAGTGGGTCCTTTTTCCCACACATTCTCGGAGAAATCTTCCAGTGTGAAGGCTTATGGGAGTTTGTTTTTTATTCATTTTATTTTAATTTTATTTTAATCCCCACAGATTAAAGCGTATATAGTTGTTATTTATGAAGCTTTACATAATCTGGCACAACAGCCTCAATTTTCTTCCATATTTACTAACCCCTCACAAACAAGATGTGACACAAAATCAACTTTTAAGCAGAGTTTAGCAGGTTTGATTTCTGAGTTTTCTTTCTTCTAGACAAGGTGCCATACCAAGGTTAAAGAGCCGAGTCTGCTCTATTATTTACCCATAGCTAAAGGGAGAATAGTTGGATGTATGCTTTTACACTCGGTATTAATGATATGTGTGAGTTGCTGATTCCATTTCTTATGATGATAACAAATATTTATAGAGAGCCACAACATAAAGATAATTAGGATCAGCACTTACAGTACTTATGAGAATTGTAATATCATGGTATAATATTCATATGGGATATTTACTCCAAAGGTCCTAGCAAAAGGGAACACCATCTATTGTATGATTGTTATGATAAATATTAGTATTACAGCCACCATCTTGTTGTTTAGAGATGTTGTTATTAGGTGAGTCTTAATATGTAGCCATCCTTTGTATAAATAAAAGATATTACAAGAATCAAAATTTAAAAAAGCTTCTTTAGAATAGAACTGATACTTTCTAAGCTTGGTCTTGTCTGGTACAAGGCCACAATAATGTGGCATTTAGTGAGCATCACTCATTACAATTTGGAATGGTTAACAAGAATAAAATGTTAACTATTATTTTATGGCAGATATCCTTTATGTTGTAAGGAGACAAAAATAATTGTCTTTCCTTTCTGGGTGTGGCTTCCCACATCACATGTCAGTTGGTCACATGACAATTCAGTCCCTTAAAACTTTTTCTTTTGTCCCTGGTCTTTCAACAGATAACACTTATCTGTTTTCAGTCCTTGCTTGTGAGCAAAAAGGACATATTTCTCACCTCTGTTCGGGGAACTGAATAGAGACAATTAGTCTCCAACCTCAATCTAGCATTTAATGCATATCACCATAAAAACCATGGAAGACACAGTAAGTCTTTTCAAACTGGTCTTTGGTATTTCTTTATTCCACTCTTTTTTGTTCATGAGAATATATTGTACAATCAACCTATGTAGGACATAAGCATTATGTTATCCTATTTGACATGTTATGCATATTAAACATTCATATGTGCATTGTTCACATTAGT
The DNA here is from genome assembly GCA_023376005.1 of Doryteuthis pealeii. Taxonomy (NCBI): domain Eukaryota; kingdom Metazoa; phylum Mollusca; class Cephalopoda; order Myopsida; family Loliginidae; genus Doryteuthis; species Doryteuthis pealeii. The sequence continues at coordinate 963,208 of CM042150.1, forward strand.
TGTTTGTCTTTCCTTACTGAATGTTCAGTGTTAGTGTATCTATGATGCACTAATACACACGCTGTTTTGGTTTTTGTCTGGGATTAGGCTTTGGTTGTTTGGTGCATGTTTACTAATAGTTTCTTCTTCATTTAAACTCCTTTACACTTGATTCATCTTCTGATGGACGTCAAGCTGAAATGGAATTAAAGAAAGAAAAAGAAGAAACAAAGACAAAAGATACTTTCATGGTTCACACTTAATTTCTAAGCTAATGACTATTTCCAGTCAGTAGTGTCAGTTCCCAGTTAAGGTCTGTATTGGAATGGCCAAGGGTTCTTTATGGTGCCAGAAGGTGGCCTTTTATTTTTCTCTGTGCATGCCCAACAGGTTCTTCCTGTCTGGTGCCTCCCCACAGACAAAAGTAAAAGAAAATCTAAATAATACATGATACCTACTATTCTTATTGTGTATATTTCTCTATCCATGTGTAGATTTGAAAATAAAGAAAAAAACCTGCGGAAAATCTATTAAAAAATGCAGAAATATAAGAAATGATGATAATATCTCATCTTACAAATAGCGAATGATAATTAATTCATTTTTCTTGAAGGTTAAATTTTCTTTATATTTGTTATTATTCCTGGCTAACATCAATTTTGAATTTCTTTTCCCTTTTTTCTTTTGTTTACTTTTTTGGTTTTACTGTTGTTGTAATAATGATTGAAATGTTAACAAATGAGTATTGATTAATGTTCAGTTGGAATGGGGGATGGGGAGATGAGTTCAGTGTCCTTTAATTCACAGGAATAAATTTGGAAACTCCTCTTTTAATGAGAACTCAATATTCATTCAAGCCCGGTGCTAAAATTGACAAAGTCGCTATTTAATTATTACTGAACCCCTTTGAAATAATATTTTCAGGTTTTGGTCCAAAGGAATATCAATAAGGATAATCAGAACTGAATTTCCCTATCAATTCTGACATCTGACTCTATTTAAAGGCCTTTTTCCAACACCCTCATCAATATCATCATACATTATTCCTCTTCTTCTCCTCCTTCTTTTCCACTATTGCAAACCCCCCCCACTTTCTGTTGTTCCTACCCCCTTGATTTTTGATTTTTACACTTGTGTACCTTTTCTCTGATGTTAATTTCATGACCTTTGACACTGTCACACAAAAACAAGAGAAATACAAAGTGAGTCCAAAATGGAACTTTTAAAACAGCCAATGAATAATTTTGATATTTCTCACTCTTACCTTCAAATAAGTCATTATCAGACAATAACCTTTCATGCCTTATTTTAAGGTAATTAAAAAACACCTAAACAAAGACCAAGGTTACAGTGGCCTGGACATTATGTTTATATATACCACAATAAAGATGAGGATAACAGTTTCGAAATATTAAAATTATTCATATCAAGCCTCATCTCATAAATACAGACAAGCCTATGATATATAAAAAATACTACATTATGTTAGTATTTACCTACATGTGCAAGGTTTTGATTTGGTTTGTTTTATGGCGTATCAACCTCAGTGGGTCATTTAATGCCAACAAAGTTTTGAAATGAATTCATTCTTAATGGATACACAATTTTTTCATAAACAAATTTTTCTATTTAACCCATAGATGGGACCCTAGCAAGTATGACCACTCCATGTCAGAGTGGACCAGGGAGCAATGGTGATCAAGGGGTGCTCCACATTACCCAGACCTCCAGTACTGTAACCTCACCATCAGAGTTTGTCATTCCCAGGACATGAAGACCCTCAGCCACTGCCTTTAGCACCCATAGGATAAAAAGGGTTGGGGACTTGCCATAAGAGCAATAGGGTCAGGGTAATTATATAGGTGGTAGGGCTTGACATGCCCAGCTGATTGATCGGATGGGGCCTCTCCGACTGCTCATTTAGTCCAAGTAAGGGCCAAAGCAGAATTATTTTCAAGAATTTCAGGTTGTACTATGTTTCCCTAAAAATAAGAGAGGGCTTATATTAATTTTCACTCCAAAATATAATACTAGGGCTTATTTTCGGGGGATGTTGAGTGTTTGCGTTGCATTGCATGATGTGATTGTAAAGAATGCTCATTTATCTGCCACTCTCAATTAGGGGTTATTTTAAAGGGAAGGCTTATGTTCAAATCATCCTGAAAAATCAAGCTAGGTCTTATTTTGCAGGCAGGTCTTTTTTTTCGGTGAAACATGGTATTATGAAATTATTTTACAAAAAAAAAAAAACTATGCAGGAGGTGACAGTACATTTGGACCCGGCTGTACAGTGCTAAGAAAAATGCTTGAGACATGAACCACCTCCTACTGCCACCAAATAAAAAAAAAATCTCAATTCTGCACCACAACAAAGCACCTACTTACATGTCACTCGTTCATCTGTGCATTTTTGGCAAAAGCATCTGCCCTACTCTCTGGATTTGGCTTTTGCAGACCCAAAGTTGAAATCCACCCTGAAAGGTTGTCAGTCTTGGATGACAGACAAATGACTTCTGAATACATTCCAGAATTGGCCAAAAAAAAAAAGATGCTGGGAACAGTCTAACAATGGAAAGAAATATTTTGAAAGAAATGAAGCTCAAGTAATAAATTTGTTTTTGAAAAACTTTGATTTCTTTTTTGACACCCTTTATATACATATATGTATATATATAATATATATATATATATATATATATATATATATATATATATTCATAGTAGTAATGTAATATACTAATAATTTGTTATGGTTTTTGTTTATTTCACATTCCACGGCAAATCATCCGGAAAAAAGTAAAATTGTCACCCACCCCTTCAATTTTTCTGGGATTTCTTTCAAGTGTGGATTGTGTTAATGTTAGACAATCCTCAAAATTTGAGCTTCCAATTCCCAAAATTGGTGGAGTTATGTTGATTTTTAGCTCTCCACATTTGGTGGGGGTTGTGAAAAATGGTGACTTTTTGTAATCTATTTTTGCATGTAAAATGAGTTCTAGAGCTTCCCCACTACTAATAATTGGTTTATAAAAGCATTTTAGCCCAAGGGATTCAAAAATGCCATCAAAAAAGGCTTAAACTCAACCAAGTTATTGACGATTTCTGATTTTTTCAAAGCAAGATCAGTATCCCACTGTGGCACTGCATCTATGACAAAAAAAATTTTCTATTACTATTTCACATATACTGACATTATTTGTACCAAAAAGATAGTTTGATTTTTGCTCAGAACGTAGAATTAATCTTTCTTATCAATGATATCTCTATGAAAATCTGAGTTAGGTTTGCCACTAAACTGCCCATGTTATTAGTGCATTTAAAATCCTGCATTGTGTCTTATATATCACTAAGAAATAATGGTTTACATAATATAATATGGTTAATTTGCATACTGATTATAACAAAACTGGGTTTTATAAATAATTACTTGGTGTTATTGATCTCTAATATTGTTTCATTCTCTAACATATTAAAATCAATCCTATGAACGATTTTATATTGAAACCAATTAGAATATAATTAAAATAAGTGTAATTTTTTAATATGTTTTCTTATTCAATTTCACTAGTTTTTATAATTTAATATCTTTCATTACATTAAAACTTAAATACTTACACCCAGCAGAGGGCATATATTTTTGCTAGTTCTAATAATGTAGAAAAACTCATTTATTACAATTAAAAATTGTTGATAATTCCTTTTATAAACTCATCCTCACAGAAAATACATTATCCCTAATTTTTAAGAAATCCACTGTATTCCTTTTCTTGTTTCCATTCTGCATGGCTTAAACCTGCTGCTCTGTCTCACATGTTTTTCTCTAGTTGTCTGTGGAAAAAGGAACATAAAGTTTTATGTGGCTAAATACTGGTTATTGTAGGTTTGGTGTTGAACTTTACTTATTGCTAATCAGTTAATTAAGAAAATGATTATTGTCATTGTTCATACAAATATTTTGACAGGTACATTCGATTCTGTGTTTGTGTTCTTCTTCAGGTTTAGTACAAAGTAAACACAATGTAAATGTGAGTCTAATCATAAAGGCAAAATGAATTACCTTCTCAACATCAGACTCAAGGAATATAAAAGAGCCATAACCAAAGGTGAAATAGAAAAGGCAGTCATGGCAGAAGATGTGTGGAGAAAGTTGAGCGTTACACTTTCGGTTGATTAAGTCAAAATCCTAGACAGAAAATTGGAAGCTTAGAAAGTGAGAAAAATCAAGAAAGTAGCAAACATGAAAATGTCAGAGAAATTTATAAGTAAGGCCAATAGAAAGTTCAACACATTGTGGTTAGCTTTTTGCTACTTAATGAAAATACAAGGGAGACAAAAAAATGGATTTCTGTGAAAAGATCGGAGAAAAATCCTATGCAAAAAAAAAACAACAAAGAAATATAGAAACATTGTGTTTGACAGTATTTTTGCATTCCTGAACCAAAGTATTTTTTTTTTCTTACAAAGATACATATTACAACTGAAGATGGCTGGAGAATGTACCAGTCAAATTATTGCTGGCTTCTATGACTTAAAGAAAATATAGGGGCACAAGAAAATGCATTTCTATGAAAAGATCTTAGAAAAATCCAATGCAAAAAAAAAAAATTGTATTATTTGAATTTTTCATACTGTTGTCCTCACTTTTAATGCTATATACACAAATTTTGGTCTTCTTCAGGTGTTTCTGGTTGAACTCAGGAACCTTCTTGTCATAATTGGGAGCTTTCATGGAACTTCAAAGCAAACCCTTTATTCAATCCACCAGTGTAGACTGTTCTCATTCCATTAACCATGATTGTGAAGGGTTAAGTATTCTGTTATTATCATCCTTGGCTAAAAATTTAAACAAAATAAAGAAATAAAGAAAAATTGTGTTTGATAGACATTTTGCTTTGTATACCTGAAGAAAGAACCCAGAACCAATGTCTTTTTTCCTTAGAAAGGTGACTATTAAAGCTGAAGAATGTGTCAAATTGTAGCTGGATTCTACTACTTAAAGAAAACACAAGGGACACAAAACTGGATTTCTGTGAAAATCCCAAACAAAAATTAAATAAGTAAATAAATATTGATTTTGATAGAATTTTTGTTTTGCATGCCTGAAAAAAAAAAAGAAGCCCAAAACTTTCATCTTTTTTCCTTACAAAGGTGCATATTACAACTAAAGATGGCTGCGGGAATGTACCAGTCAAAATTTTGACTCCTGTTAGTTCAATTTGTCTTATATTTTCAGTATACATAATTTAAGAAACTTAAAATGGAGCACCTATTTTGCAATACTTATTGTCGTAGGAAATGGACACAAGTTCAAATCCTGCACAAAGCTGGTTGCATTTCACATAGCACTAATATCCTTGGGAAATATCCTGGGCTCTTTAACTTTGGTATGGCAACCGGTCAAGGAGAAGGAAAACTCTGAATTCAAAACCTGTGAAATTCCATTACAAATACGAAGAGCTAATAAAAGTAGTATCCAACATGTCAAAGGAAGGGCCTAAAACAAAACTCACTCACTTTACAATCGAGCATAACACCTGAAGAAGGTTGGAGAATGTACCAGTGAAAACATTGTGTGCAGCTCAGTAAAAATGTTAGCAAAGACAAAAGAAAGTGTATGGATAATGGTTTTATGTTTTGAAAGACTAGTGTTGTATTGCACAAAATGAAATTTGGTATTATCATGAAATCAATTTAAAATGGATATAAATTCTGTGTGAAGATATTTTATATTATATTTCTTTTTCTTTTTTTTTTTTTAATTTTTTTTTTTTAGGAAAGATTTATGCTTAACTTAAAGGAGGGTCAAATCTTAAGTGACACGGCTATGAAGAGGAAAATGCAATCATTTTAATTCAACTGATCAGGAGAGAATTTCTTAATTGAGAAACAAATTATGTTGAGATATTTTTCTCAGTGAATTCACAAACAGGCAACATCAAAGTTAACGGCATTAAGAGAACTTAAAGAAGAGAATTAAGACAATGAGCTTATAAAGGATTTTATGTTTATTTCATATGCTCTCTCTGTCTCTCTGTCTCTCTCTCTCTCTATATATATATATATTAGAAAAATGTGATGCGTTGGGTCAACAAATGAGCTCTGGATAGATAGCTATGATCAGGTAGAAAGTTAGTTTGCAAAACGAATTAAATCAAAAAATAAATATGACCGGAGAAAAATTAAAAAAAAACCCTGTAAAATCATTTTGCTAAAATTTGTAATTAAGTCAAAAATTGACATGTCTTATATATAATCCAGCTATTAGCTGCTGAAAATTAACATGCGAATAAGTTCATTTACTGCCCATGTTCTCCAATCTCTCTCTTTATCTCACAGAGAAACTCAACATATGTAAAGAGTAGTTAATCATAATATATATAGATGGGGGGGGGAGTGACAGGCAGAATGTGAAGTAAGTGACGGGTGAGTTTTTGATTTAATAGCAAATTAAGACTAATTTGAACCAAATAAAATGGAATTTTTTTCTAACCTAACTTAATCCAAAAACTAAGGAATATTTTGGGATATATTTTGCATCATAAACTAAATAGGAAAAGAGCCTTTTGCAAACAATCATTGATTTATTGAATATATGTACATAGAGAGAGATAGATAGATAGATAGATAGATATGAGCTTATAAAGTATTTTATTTTCATGCACAAAATATATTTATTCTTTTATTTTTGGTTTTAAGTATGCATGAATACATACAAACATAAATACATATTAAAAAGCATATAACGGTGAAGTTCCAATTTTGGAGCTCTGGGGAGTGTGGAGTACCCCTTTATTCCCATTACTCCCAGGGTCAATCTGACCCAGAGTGGTAGTACCTGTTAGGATCCCATCAATGGGTTAAATAGAAAAAAAATGAGTTTATAAAAAATGTGTTAAAAAGTTGAGTTTAAAAATTTTTTTGAATGTCCATCAAAAATGAATAGAACAACAAACCCAACAAGGGTTGACATGCCGTAAAATCCAACAAACCAAACCTACATACATATTTAGATCTTTTGTATAACTATCTAGCTATCAAATTAATCTGTTATCATTTATTTCACTTAACTTTGTATGGCACAAGGCCAGAGGTATGAGGCATTGAATAAGAATCAAACACACTGACAAGAATATATATTTACTCAACACATCCATCATAGGCAAGATGTCACATAAAATGTTTTTAAGCAGACTAAAGCTGATTTGGATTCTGTTTTCCTTCTCCTAGACTAGTTGCCTAACTAAATCTAAAGAATTCAGTTTGCCCCTACTATTTATTCATAGTTAGATGGGGGGATAGATGGACTCATGTCTTTCCCAAGGGCATTAGCACAAAGGGAAACACAAACAGCCTTGTCCAGGATTTGAATTTGGGTTGCTAGTTCCATTTCCAACATACTCATATGGACATTGTTTATACATAACCCTTACAGTAAGTGAACTTCACTGACAAGAGTATGTATTTACCAACCCCTCCATATGTGCAGGATAGAGTACATTGTAAGCAGAGTTTAACAGGTATGAATTCAGTTTTTCTTCTCCTAGACTGATTGCCTAAGCAAGGTTAAAAATCCCAATCTGCACTCGTATTTACCAATAGCTGAGGGAGAATGATTGGATTCATACTTTTCTCAAGGGTATTAGTATCATGGGAAATGCAAACAGCCTTGTCCAGGATTTGAAATCATGTCATCATATTCATTTCCTATTAAGATAATCATTACACAACAAACATCACTGACAAGAGTTTATGAACCCAACTTACAGACCATTAGACTGAACGAGGCACCCTCATAACTAAGCCTAGCTTAGATTTAGCACAAGGTTGAAAGTAAGGTTGGTTTGCTTTGGTTTGTTGGATTTTATGGCATGTCAACCCTTGTTGGGTTATTTTATGCCAAACATGTTCTGCTTTATTCATGCTTGATGGGTTTAAAAATCTTTTAAAACTCAGTTAAAAAAAAACAGCATTTTTTCTATTTAAACCTTAGATAAGACCTAACTCTGGGTGAACCCGGGAGTAATGGTGATGAAGGGATTATCTACATTCTCCAGAGCTCCAGAATTGGAACTTCATTACTAGATACAGTCATATCCAAGACACTACAAGTAAGGGGCACCTAGTGAGAATTAGGTTCACATGCTGCAAATTCCAACCAACCAACCGGCTTGCTGGCAGTTGGCACCCTAATAACAAAACCTACCTTAGATTTAGCAAAAGGCTGGGAGTAAGGTGCACCTAGTGAGAATTAAAATCACTAACCAGTAGTAATTGGTGTAGCAAAATGAAAACTAGTTTTCTGAACTATTATATCCTGATGAAGAAGCCAACTTAACCTGTTCTTTTCTTATCTACCTGATTTTTCTTATCAATCAATCAATTTTTCTTATCTATCATTATTTTCTCATTTACCTAATTATCTATCAATCTCTGTCTCTTTTCATGTTCTTATAAATATTTTCTTACCTATCAATCTGCCAATCAATCTCATTTTTCTCATCTAATTATTTTTCTATCTCTGATTATTTTCTATTCTAATTATTATCCATCTCATCTTCGAGTTTCTCATTCATCTATCTACTTATCTCTTTTATCTGTCTAGTTAATCAGTTTCTCACAATTTTCGATCTATTTAGCTAGCTTACCTTGCTACATAGATATCTCTGTTTATACTTCTTTATTTCAATGTTTTTGGATCTACTTACCTATCTATCTATGAATATTTACTTTGTATGTATGTCATAACTCCTCTGCACGAGTAGGATGTGACACAAGGTCAGTTTGTAAGTGAATTTTAACTAGTATGAATTCAGAGTATTCCTTCTCCTAGACCAGTTGGTCTACCAGGGTTAAAGAGCCCAATCTGCCATGCTATTTACCATAGCTGGAGGGAGAATAATCAGTAATATATATATATATATATATAGCTCTCTAATTGGTGATTTAAATTAACGTTCACAACTAAGCATATAAGCAATGATCGTTTGCCTGCTCTGTGATCCTAAAAATATATAAACAAACCTATTTATTTAATAGTTTAAAAACTCCAGTCTCGCTACAGCTGCTGTCAGTGGCCGAGGGGATAAGATATCATGCTGGCAAACAGTCAGTCTGAGTTCGACCCTAGCCAAAGATAACTGTTGTGTCTAGCCACACTGAAGAAGCGTGAAACGCCGAAACACCTCTGTGGATGTATATATATATATATATATATATATATATATATATATATATATATACTAGCAAAACTACCCAGTCCCTGACCGGACTATAGGCACACCAGAGAGGGAGAGAGAAAACGGGAGTAAGAGAGAGAATATGATTTATCAAATTTAAAAATAAGAGAGGAAAATGATTAATTAAATTTTTAAATCGCTGATAATTCTTATAGTACAATGTTTGTTTATTTTAGGAAATATTTTTCTTTTTGTTTACATTTAAAATATCATTTTAAAAAATGTATTCCTAAACTTGAATGTGTTTGAAATATATTTTTTTCAAAAAAATACAAAAGTATATATGACAAAAACTTAAATTCAATTGCTTGTTGCCTTAAAGGGTTAAACATAAATTTGTTTAGTTTATTTTCTTTTTTACCCCTAAAAAAGTAACAATTTAAAGGAGCTAAATATTAAACTTCCTTATTTATTTAGGTTTGTCGGTTGGGACTTTATAATACGCCGACTGCACCTCTGTTGAGGAGTAAGACCTCCTTCCAATTGGGCCACCTGTAAGCCTTGGGTGGCGACCTGTGATGCTTATGGACGGAATCCTGGTGGCTGAGCAATCCATGACATACTACACTCCACTTTGATCATTACTTGGGCTAGGTCGATCGGAAAGGCCCCCATCCCGATCAATCGTCTGGTCCCGTCAAGCCATAGAACCTATATGATTATTATACGACAGTATTGCTGTGGCAAACTACCATCTCTTTTTATCATAGATGTGCTAAAAGCCGGTTGCTGATGGTCTTAGTGTCTTGGGCATGACTTTGAACTGCCTCTTGTGGTGAGGTTCCCTTTCTGGAGATTTTAGAAGTGTGGAATCCCTATATTGCCATTACTCCCAGGTCCACTTTGACCCGGTAGTACCTGTTAGAGTCCCATCTATGAGGTAAATGAATATAACATGAGTAAAAAAACAAAAACAATAATAATGAATAAAATAAAACACCAATATTTAATAATAATGAATAAAGCAAACAGGACTTCAGCATTAAATTATTGCAGGGTTAAGACGTTGTAAAATCCATGTCTTTATTTGTAGAAAAATTTCTTGTAACATATTGTTTCATTCGAAAGTGTTCGTTTATTAAAGATTTGAATGATAAACAAAGCTAAGAATGAGTGTATTATAATATTCGTTTATTTTAAGAATAGTCTCTTTTTGTTGTTTACATTTTTGAAACAATCATGATAGAAAATGTATTCGTTTAATGTAACAATAAATGCTAAGAATTAATATTTACAATTGTCCGTATTCCATTTTCTTTAATAGGTTTTTTTTTTTTTTTTTTCTAAAACTCTTTTGTACATACGACAAATTTAAATTCAGTTCTTAATTCTTTGTTGGAGAATTTATCAGTTTAATTTATTTCCTTCTTTAACCCCGAATTTCGTGTATTTATTTAATAATGTTATTTCATGAATAGTTTCTTACAAAAAAGATTTTAGTTATACTAATTATTCTAAAATGAAAGTATTGATAAAAAAGATGAGTTATTGTTAAATGTTTTCGTTTGATTTGTTATTTAATTCGCTGTAAAAATAATTCAATGTATGAAAACACATATAAATTACATATTTAGAAGGATTTTCTTTCTTTCTAACCAAATGAATATTTTAAAGATAGTAAAAAGTATAAAAAGATTTGATTTTTCGTTAAAATTTAATATGAAAAGCAATCATACTTCGAATTCTAGGTTGTCCGAAGCAAAATATATATATTTTTTAATTCACTGCAAAAAATAATTCAATGGATAAAAACACATACACATTCCATATTTAGAAATATTATTTTTGTTTTCTTTTAACCAAATGAATATTTTAAAGATAGGAACAGAAATATGGCATACATAAGATTTGATTTTACGTTAAAATTTAGTATGAAAAAATTATATTACGAATTCTATGCTGTCCGAAGCAAAACATTATTTTTTAAACTAGCTGTAAAAAATAATTCAATAGATAAAAACACATAAAAATTAAAAAATTAGAAAGATTATTTTCTTTTCTTTCTAATCATATAAATTTTAAAGATAGGCAAGAGTCCTTGTACGGCTTAGGCGTTTTGTTCACTAGAATAAATGTGGTAGCTTTTGCAGGTAGCTAACAATTTTTATTAACAGCAGGAGCTGGTTTATATGGACAGTTCCGCAAATTGGTTGATTTTGGTTTAATTTAATTTCCCTTAATAGTTCTAACCTTCGTTTTTCTTCTATATTAAGTGCATACTTGATGTCTAATTGTTTATCTACAATTTTTTGGGTTTTATTTTCTATGATTTTAGGGGGATTTCCTAAGAGTTTCTGGAAGTGTTTTTTCATTTAAGAAGTCTATATTTTGGCTGGTTGCTTTTAGTTTAGCTCTAGGGGCATTTTTCTTACCACTAAATTCATTTATTGTTTTCCATGCTAATCGCGACTGCCTGTCTTCTACTGAATATCTGATTTGCTCCTGGATGTATTCCATTTCTTCTTTTTTGTACGTTTCAGTTAGTTCTACTCAGCTTTCTTAAGTGTGTATGTGTTTGTGTTTGTTGGGTTTATTCTATTGCGTTGGGATGCTTTTTTGATATTGTTTCTCTTTACTCTAACTGCTTCTGTCTCCCAGGGACAGTGTTTGGCTCTTTGTTTGGGCGGCACGCATTCAGCTGCTGTTTCTAAGTGGGCACTGATAAAGTTTTTGTATTCCTCATCTGGATCTGATTTGAAGATGTCTCCTGGAGGACGTCGAAGTTATTTCTTACTGCTATTGAGTATCGGTTGCTTATATCGCTGTTTGCAAGTGAAGCCCAGTCATATCGTATATTTGCTGGTTTTCTTTTTGTTTCTACGTAGACTCAAGCGTAATTTTGTTGTGACTATTCTATGATGGCGAAGCATACTCTTACTTTGAAGGAGTATCTTCCGATTCGATCACAGATATATATATATATATATATATATATATATATATATTCTTTAAATATCTCAGAGGACTGAGGAGTCATCTCCGCGTTGTAGCCTCTGAGTTGCTTGCTAATGAAAGCCCCCCCCCCTAAAAACAATAGGAAATGGTTTGCTTATGTATGAGTTTGACAGCCAACACACACACACACACACACACACACATATATATATATATATATATATATATATATATAATGTGTGTGTGTAATTTCTAATTTGAACATGTAGATATTGGTTTTATTCCATTGTGTACTGATCTTTGAAACCAATAATTGATTTCCTTTGCCTGATTTGTTTCAAAGCAATCAATATAGTAAGTAAGTAATTTAGCCACTCCCACATACCCCCCATATATATATATATATATATATATATATCACAGTTACCTTTAAATCCACCAAGCAAACAAAAATATTACTTCTGGATAAAAAAAAAAACGATTTAAAAGTGCTCAATATAAAGTGCTAAATATACGTTTTAAAAACGAATGACTTAAAATTTCCGACTGCAGTTTTTCGCCGTAGCGCGAATCTTCAGGGTATTTTTGTCCTACCATCGGCCTGTATTCATAACTGGGTTGTACCCATTTTCAATACAGTGGGTATGCTACATACCCTCCTTTACCCCCTATGTAATGCCGGAACTTACTAGACAGAGCCTATGCTTGTTTTTGTGCCTACATTATTGGTTAACTCTGATCGCGAGTTCAATATCCTTTCTGGGTCCCTGGATCCAGCTATTTTTCGTTTTTCTTGTAGGCACAGCATGAACGGGTTATCATTTCTTTTGTGTGATGGTGCTTTCTTAATAATTATCAATTCCACCTCTGGATCACTCTTATGCTTTTTCACACGTGTTTTGCGAGTGTTGTCGTTTCGCTATATTTTTTTTTTATCCCTAAATGATAACCGGTGTTGGGCTATTCTGTTTTTTATAGGTTGCTGCGTAGCTCCTATGTAGATCTTAGTGTTCTTTGTGGTTTGTGACATTATCACTGCTTCATATACTACGTCTTTTAGCAAACACTTTTTCTGTACCAGGCAGATTTGTGACCTACAATTATATGTTGGTTCATTTTTATTTTTATTTAGCTCTTTCCCCAGCACTTTCTTGTTGTGGTTGCTAATTATTTTTAGTATGTTTTTCATGCAGCTCTATCTTACTTTTAAATTATTTCTATTAAATAGCTTTTTTAGCCAGTGTGTCCCAGAGAAGTGTTTATCGACCAGCCCTAGGAATGTTCCTGCAATTTTATTTTTCACTGCCAAATTAAACCATTTAATATTTCTCTGCCTATTTCTGTAGTCTCCTTTGTTTTCCCCTGTTTCATATTTTAGCTCCTCTTTGTGTCCTTTCTTCTTTTAATGCCATTTCATATTCTTTTTTCTCTCTATTGGATATCGAAGCATTTGAGGAGTTAACACTCCACCCGCCTGTAGTGATTAAAAGTTTGAATAACTCTATTGAGAATAGACTTATTCAAACTTTTAATCACTACAGACGGGTGGTTTGATTTTATGTTTATATATATTGGCTTACTTCTTGGCTTTCTGTAAGGGTTGTATACTCCTCTGTTCAGGTCAAATGTTACACCTAAAAGATTCGTCATACTCAAATTTGTTTCGACCTCAATTCTCAGACCATATTCTTAAATAATCTCGTCAATTGCTTCCTTGCCTGGTCCCTCGTCTAATTTTTCTTTACAATCAGAATTCCGTCGTCTCTAAACAGCCCTATATTATTCCTGTCTAAAGTAGAGGATAGTTTGTGCAACAGGAATATCTCAATCAATTCACCCACCTCTGCTCCGTCATATGCTCTTATCCCGACTGAGAAATTTTCGTTTTGGGTTTTATTTACCCATACACTTTCGTTGTGGTAAAGTATTGATTTTTGGTAGTGCATAATAATTTTTATGTACTTTCTTTTATCGCTATGAATCCCTTTGCTAGTTCCAGAGCATCATTCATTAATCCTTTACTAATCGTTGAGTAGAATTCACAAACGTAGAATTTTATGAATACATATTTATCTTTTTATTTTATCTGGTCGAATCACTTTATCGCGTCTTTTGTAGATTTCCATTGGTTTATTGTGTACTTTCTCTTAGATTTAGAAATAACAATATCGGAAAAGACTGATGTCATTGGATTTTACACTTTCAGTTGTACAGGAAACGCCAATAAACATTTTTCTAAATGATCGTGATTCTTCTCATGACACGTGTTGGAATGATAGGCTTGCAAAAACAATGGGGCCATTTTTTAAAGGATATCTTCAAAAGTTCTTCTTGCCAGTTTGACCAGGTGTTAAACACTTAAAAATGATTTCCCAGGCTGGATCATTACTAAACTCGGATACACAGGGAACACCCGAGGAAGGTCGGAGGATACAGCAGCCAAAACGTTGTGTTTTTATAAACCACAATAAAGATGAGAACAGTTTGAAAAATCAAAATTATTGGCCAAAAGAGTTTGATGAAAGAATCAATGAATTTTAGCAGAATAAGTTTTTGTTAGTGAAAAGCCCAAAATAAAGAATCTAATGCACTAAAAAGAACATAAAAAATAATATGTAAAAAAGAAAAAAAGAATACAATAAAAACTGATTCTAACATTAAGCATCATCATTTCTTTTATGTTGTCTTCTTGTAACTTCATCAACATTTGATGATGGAAATAGTTGTTAGAGAACATTTATTTGTCTATTTTCTCTCCTTTAATTTCAAATTAAAACAATTTTTTTTGGTTTCTATTTTTCATTCTTTTTTTTTTCTTTGTAGTTTTAGTTGTGAAGTAGACTTGCGGCTTCATTTACTGGTCTAAGTATATTGGAAAATTCTCATTAATTCACCTGACTTCACATGGAATCAATAGACATGCATATACCAAGTGTAATTAAGCAAAGATGAAAGACAGTACAAAAAACAAGAAAAAACAAAAGAGAGAAAGGTACAAAAAATGGTGGGAGGAGGAGAAGTGAGAGGTAGAGAGAAAGAGGAAAGACTTTAGAGAAGATTATAGAGATCGGTTTAGCTCAGTCGGTAGAACATCCACGAATACCGAAGGATACCATTTATGCAGAGCTTTCGTTTGGTAAGAGACAGATTGGTCACCCCCAGCTGCGTTTCAAGGATATCTGCAAGAATGATCTCAGGTGCTTTGGCATTGCCCCTTTCAGCTGGGAAAATTTGGCTCAGGACCGCGTTCAGTGGCGGCAAGCTCTGTAGAGGACTGTTTATGTCTGAAGTCACCCTTGCGCAACACCATGAAGCTATGAGGCCCAGAAGAAAGCAGCGACAGCAAAGGACCGGCACATCAACATCTTCAGGACAGCCTTCACATGCAACATCTGTGGTCGAGAATGTTTTTCTAACATTGGACTTTACAGTCACAGGAGGCGCTGTAACTTCAGGGGCACAAAAACTATATCATAGTCTTCCGAGACTGAAATGCCAATAATAATAATAATAATAACAATAATAGAACAAGGTGTTTCTTCTTTTAGACCGGTTGCTACATCAAAATTAAAGACCCCTGTCTGCCGTACAATTTAACAATAGTTCGAGATCATCCACCTCGGAAGCGCAATGTTCCAGGTTCTATAGTGATCCTTGCCAGCTCAGTACATGAGTAGAACAGCTTGGTAATCTGATCTGTGTGGCAAAGCAACTGGGAACAGACGGTAGGTGTGGTGCTCCACATCAGCAAAAATAATCACTCTCGTCTAGTGCTAGTGAAAGGGGTGTTGACTCCCTCACTGTTTGGCTGATACCGATAGTAGACTTTACTATGGGTGGGAGGAGAGGTGGGGGGGTCAGAAAGAAAGAGGAAAGTACATGAATAGCAGATATTGTGTAATCTAATCTCCTGCTGGTTAC
>CM042150.1:984238-1084238 GCA_023376005.1 Doryteuthis pealeii
GTGTTATCACTTCCATGCGCCCATCCCCTCTCTGTATCTTTTCCCAACTCTTTCTTTTTCATATTTTCTCTGTATAGCATGTCCTTTTTCTTCCCTTTCTTTTTATAATAAAAACGGAATGGTCCAATATTTAGCGGAGGTGACGACACTCATAAGAATTCGGCGGATAAGCAACACCAGATAATCAGGGTTACATTTTTGCATTTGATCTTGGATGGTTTGGACAGTCTCATGTTTAATGAGAGGTGGTTGCAAGAGTATTAATCTAGAGATGCTATTAGGCAACCATTCTTCTCCATCGATACTTACATCTCTACATCCACTAATTGCTCTTTCTATCACTCTATACACCTATATCTATTTATATCAATCTATCTCATCCCTATCGACTGGGGCTGTAGAATATGCTGACTGTACCTCGATAGAGGGGTAAGAAACCCCTTCCAATAAGATTATCTGTTGGTCGTAGGTGATGACCCGATCTTTAAGGACGGAATCCTGGTGGCTGAGCAGTCCGTGACATGCAGCACTCTACTTTGGCCCTTACTTGGGATAGACAGGCGTTTCGAGTGGCCATTTCCGAAAAATTGTCTGGTTGTATCAAGTCCTAGCACTTATATTATTTTCCCGACTTATTGCTCTTATGACAAAACCCGAACACTTTTTAGTATATATTTGCTAGAAGGCGGTGACTGAGGATCTTAGTGTCTTGTTATGACGTTGAACCATCAATCCATTTAGTGTTGAGGTTCCAATTGTGGAGCTCTGGGGAATGTGGAGTACCCCTTCATTGCCATTAAAACTAAGTTCGCTCTGACTTGGAGTAATATTTGTTAGAGTCCCATCAATGGGTTAAATGTGTTTAAAAATGTGTTTTAAAAATGTGTTAAAATGTTGAATATACAACAAGATTGAATAAGACAAATGTCTTCGTCATAAAATAACCCAAGGATTGACATGCCGTAAAATCCAACCAATCAAGCGTCTCATTGATGTCTTGCCCTATCTTCCCATCAATCTGACCACATTTATTATCTGTTATTAAATCAACCTTTCTATGTTTGTGTTATGTGCATTGCTAAGTCTTCTGTCTTACTAGGTTGGCCATATATATATATATATATATATATATATATATATATATATATATATATATATATATATATACACTACCATTTTAAGTATCTTGAGAATCGGTTACAAGACCTTAATATGACAGACAATTAGAAGGGACATTACCGCCCATGTATGAACAAGCACACTTCTGTGTGGTCACTCAGTCAGTAGTGAGAGATCATTGAGTGAGCTTGCACAATGTGGGACCATTGCGTTTATCTTGGCAGTATCCTTGCTTATTCTTCACATCTTGGGCAGATAAACTGGGAAGATTAAAAAGAATGTACAGAAACAATTGGGAACGATCCCTAAAGGAGAGTCGGAAGACTGATTTAAAATGTGGAATAAATGCTGGGTTAAGTGTGTGAGATTCAAAACGAGAAGAGCTTGAAGGAACAATATTAGCATTATTATATCCAAGATATACTAACACTCAATACAACATAAGGAATGACAATATAAACTTATTTATACATACTAACACATTTAACATTTTATATACACTATATACCTACAAGTTGTATAAAAAAGAAGAAAGAACATACAAACGTGTCCCAACCGCTAGGACTATACATATATTGTTCCATGAACAAGCAGTATGTGGAAAAGGGACAAAATAGAAAAACGGCGTATTAAAGAGTGCAATGAACTGCAAAGCGTACTCCTCTTTTAAAGGAGTATCCCCCGATCACAGAATAGTCACAGCTAAATTACGACTAAGCCTACGTAGAAACAAAAAGCACACCAGTAAATCTGTACGATACGACTGGTCGACATTTGTCAACAGTGATATATGCAATCGTTACGCTGTGGCAGTAAGAAATAAATTCGATATCCCCTAGGAGATATCTGAAAGCTTCACCCCAAACGAGGAATACGAAAACTTCGTCAGTGTCCACCTAGAAGCAGCAGCCGAGTGCGTACCGACCAAACTAAGATCTAAACACTCTGTCGCCTGGGAGACAGAAGCAGTTAGAGAAAAGAGAAACGATATTAAAAAAGCAGCCCAACGTAATAAAACAAACTCAACTAACACCAATTTACACAACCCTAAGAAAGCCCAGATAGAACTAACCCAAACATACAAAGACACTAAAGCAATGGTACGCTCACCTGATGGTGACACAGATTTCTTTGACATCGTCGCTGGAGTCCTACAAGGAGATACATTAGCACCATATATATTTATATGTCTAGACTATGCACTCCGAACATTATTAGATACCATAAATGAAAAAGGCTTCACACTAAAAAAGGGAAGAAGCAGGCGATATCTTGCACAGACTGTCACAGATGCAGACTATGCTGATGACCTTGCACTTCTTGCAGATACACCTGCACAGGCCGAGTAACTACTGCATAGCCTGGAGAAGGCAGCAAAGAATATTGGCCTCTATGTGAACTCCGATAAATCTGAGTTCATGTGTTTCAAAAAGAAAGGAGACATTTCCACACTCAACGGTAAGCCTCTAAAATCAGTAGGACAATTCACATACCTAAGCAGTAATATCTCATCCACAGAAAGCGATGTTAATACACGAATAGGAAAGGCATGGTCGGCCGCAAACAGAATGGAAATCCGATCTCACTGTCAAGTTAAAACGACGAATCTTCCAAGCTGTGGTTATATCAGTACTACTGTATGGCTGCACCACTTGGACCCTAACGAGGCGCCTTGAGAATAAGCTAGATGGGAGCTGCACAAGAATGCTGCGTGCAGTCTTGAACAAGTCGTGGAAACAACACCCCACAAGGAAGCAGCTGTATGGCCACCTGCCCCAAACCATCAGAGTGAGACGGACAAGGCATACTGGACACTGCTGGGGAAGCAAGAACGAGCTCATAAGCGACGTTCTCCTGTGGAAGCCAACACATGGACATGCTAATGTGGGCCGCCCACCAAGGACCTACATTGACCAACTATGCGAGGATGCTGGATGCTGCGCAGAAGACATCCCTGGGACAATGAATGATAGGGAGGGTTGGCGAGAGATTGACATGGATATCCGTGTTCTTTGCGCGACATGATAATGATAATGATGATGATGATGATTATTATATATATATATATATATATTATATATATATATATATTTCTTGGTCACTGATACAGTCATGTATTCGTCTTAGTTGGCTACGTAAAAGCTATTATTTTAAAAAAATGTCCGTTTTTATTGTAAGTATAAATCTGTTACCTGTCGGAAGGCAAAACAATCTTTGTTTTTATCTTTCATCAGTAGTATTCATATTCTAAAAAACATTTACAAAACTAAGTTTTTCAAGGTACAAAACTGAAGTAGGAGGAAATGGACTGTATGTATACCATTCTCCAAGTGGGAAGCGCCTGCCAGCTTAGAAGAACAGCAGTGGAAATCTTAATATTAAGACTACAAATCTCGATTAATAGGCAACACCAGAGGTGCTAAGTGGCGTAGAGAGCAGTATTATAAAGGTGTAAGCGGCAAAGTCAAATTCTCTTTTACTTTCACTGTTGTAACACGCACCAAGTGCGTGTCTTGTCTACTGGACAAGAGTGCTTCACATCAGCATTCCAAGTCGCATGTCACACGAGAATATGCTCAACATTTAAGTGTTTCTACTTTCCTATTTTACCAGCAGCCCCAAGACTTTCTCTACTCAAATATTATTTTCCTTTTAGGACATTTCTCTTATACAGCTATGTATAAAATCTTCCTTGTATCTCCTGTCATGTCTGTATTTTCCTCTATTAAGTTTGCACAGGCAATACAATAGCCTTCTATCACTTCGACATGAACAATTCTTATATTTATTCCATACAGGGAAACGATATATTCAACCAGCTATCTTTCTAAGCATTGTTCTTTTACGTTACTCCTGACATTGACCTCTGACACAAGTAGGAAATGATTATCTTAACCACCAAGTGGGACGTCACGTGGTATACTATTTATCGACCCGATTCAGTCTATCAACTTTTCTATCTAAATGTCCTATTTATATCCAAAACGACTTATCAATTTCTCAACATCTTCATATACAACTCTACAACGTCTATAATAGCAAGTAATACCAGAATCCTATTAGCTACAAACAATGAGTACAAATACTTGAGGCCTTAAGAAAACCCACCGATGTAATTTGTTTCTTGAGTTTTAAGAAACCGGATGTACCAGTTCCGCCATTGTACAAGGAGAAAGGAAGTACTGATTCCGCCATTGTTATGTGTCAATAAAAAGGTTGTAAGACTCTCTCTCATGTTGGCTAACATCTGACTGGAGTCTTGTGTCGAATTTATTACATTTTCCATTCCGTGATGTTGTCACACCCACCATTGGCTTAGGAAGAGGCGTTTAAAATATTTTAAACAATTGATGAATACTAGCAAAATCCTGTACCCTCTAAGTGCAAATATTTAAGTTTTAATGAAATAAAATATTACATTAGACTGACGAAACTAAATATGAACGCATATAAAAAGATTATACTTATTCTTGTTTTATTCTAAGTGATTTCCATATAAAATTATATATAGGATTGCTTTTAATACATTTGAGAATAAAACACTAATATTAGAAATAAATATCACCTAGTAATAATTTATTAAAACTGGTTTTCTTAAAACCGGTATGAAAATTATCCACACCTTATACTATGTAAACCTTTATTTCTGCGTGATATATAAACACTTTGCAGGATTCTAAACACGTTGATAAAATGGGCTGTTTGGAGCTAAGATTAATAGACCGTTAATAGATAAGATGTTAATTAAGATTACATAATGACTATTTAATTGAGTATAAAACGTAAATATATAAACGAATTGTGACGTCGATGGTGACGTAATTTCGGTTACAGACAGACAGATATATAATCCCCATTATAATAAGATGTAGGGATTCAACAATACTGTTATTTGACGCTAGGAGACACCAAGGGTAATTATATCCTGCAAATAACTACGAAGTGGTCTGGTCAACATAGTATAAAAAGGAGGCATTAAAGTCTAATTTCCTCTTTCTGCCTCGAAAATCAAGCCGCACACCTGTGCGCCCCCTGTCCACCACAAACACAGGGCTTTGTGCCCCCAACAAAGTCGTATTGCATGACACATGAAAACAATGCTCTAGCAATGTAAGTCTTTACTTAACACTTTCATTCTTTATTAACATAGCAAGGAGTCTACAATTTACTAAAAACTCTTCAACAAGAATTATTTGTTTTCATATGAGTCCCATCAGAAAGAAAAACTACTATAGAGAAGGCAAGAATCTCCACCAGCCATGTCTCACTTTTGTTCTTGACAATGGCCAGAGGATTGTCAAATGTTCTTGTATCCAGAGTTCTTAAACTCTCTTAAATCCTCTTAATCCATATAGATTCAGTTGTAAAGAAATAAGAAAGATTGAATAAAAAAATTCAATAAGACATTACTTGTCGGTCATATTCAATAATACTTATTTTGGTCAAGTCACCTGGAAAGCACTGGTTCCCACGAGACCCCGAACTTAAATACGTAATTGGGAGACACTTAAGCAACGGCAGGTACTGTAAGCAAGCTGAGTCCTTTGTTGATAAAAAAATACCCTTGCTTATGAATTAAATGACCTGAGAAGTGTTCATATGCCGTAAAACACAAAAACCAAACCAGTAATACTGGTTTCTACACATACGCAAATATATATATATATATATATATATATATATATATATAATATATATATGGTGAACAAAAAGTGATAAGACAAACAGGAATATTTATTTTATGGTATTTATTTTTTGATTGTTCTCAACTAGTTTCGACCTTAGGTCATCATCGCTTAAGCTGTTGCTTAATTTGTCAACTGATTAAAAATTGAACAGGCTAATCACCGCTTTTCAGTGATCTAGCGGGAACCGGTGCTTCCAGCATGATTTGAACGTAATTGATGAGGATAACACACACACACATATACACAATATATATATATGTGTATATATATATATATGTGTGTGTGTGTGTGTGAATAAGAAGGCCTTAAATACCAGGGGTATCGTGATTATGGACCATTTCCACTCGTGGGTATCTGAAGCCCACCAAGTTTCGTCAGACCACTTCTTTATTCAGACTGTCAAATAGCCAAATTCAGCTTACATTTATACATTTCTCCCCGCCCCCAGGGTCGGTATTTATGTATTCTTTCTTTCAAGAGTCTTTTGGTTGGTGGTATTTTTTTAGATGTCATGCCGACTTCTTCCTTTAGTTGTTATGTAGCCTATGCCTGTTTGCTTTAGTCTCGTGTTAATTTTCAAATGGTCCATAATGACGATACCCCTAGTATTTAAGGCCTTTTTATTCACAAATTAATTTGCTCTGTTTATTAAAATTAAACATTGAGCTCGCATGCAGGACCTGAACTCTGCAACAAGCTACTGTTAGAGAATAGGACCAGCTTAGAATCACCCTTATACCAAGAAACTTGGTACCCCACAAAGTATACAAGATTCTTATACTTTTTCAGTATTGAACTATTTAAGTAACCGTATCAAACGTTGTAATGATTAAATTATCATACTGTGGTATATCCACAGGTCCTGCAAGTAGTATAATATTCCAGGTATGTTTGGTTCAGAAGAAAATTAACCTTTTATTTAAAAAATGATGTGTGTGTACTTACTTATGGCATGTTTTGTGTGAGTTATCGTATTGATGTGAGTGTGTGCGTGTGAGTGCGAGTGTGTGTGCGTGCGCCCATTAAAGACGACAAGGTCCTATAATTATGAACGACACGGTTACAAATATAAACTTTATATGTGTAATGTAGTATATTAATGTCGATGAAGAATTGAAGCTTCCTTTCAACACTGCCAAGAAACTAAGGCCATCGCCAGTGACATTTTCACGAACTTTGCTACTCACTTAACGAGGGTCAATAATTCGTGACAAATGATTTAAGGACCAAACTGTAATGAATATCTTGTATGCACTTTCAACCAGTAATTTTTCTTCCAAGTTTTCTCATAATTTGTGCACAGAAGCCGCGCATCCTTCGAACAGACGAAATGACCTCCCACATTTCCTTGTCATTTTGAATTATTTGACGCAAACTTTCTGCTAATGAACATTATGGCAATTCAGTTATATATATATATATATATATATATATATATATATATATATATATAAATGAGTGGTGTATTTAATAGCACAGATGACGTATAGGATTTATGAATTACCCTGGTTTCAGTAGGGAATATTCAAGCCCAAATTTTACACATGGGTAGTTAAAGCTAAATATGGGCTTCTTCGCATTGAGGTGCGTGTTGTAATCGTTACTGTCGTAGGAAATGGACATGATGAGACGAGTTCAAATTCTGGACGAAGCTGTTTGCATTTCACATAGGGTTAATACTCTTGGGAAAGGTATGAATTCAGCTATTCTCCCGCCAACTATGAATAAATAGTAGGGCAGACTGTGCTTTTAAACCTTGGCTAGGTAACCAGTTTAGGAGAAAGAAAACTATGAATTCAAAACCTGTTAATCTCCGCTTAAGAAAAAGACCTTGTGTAACATCCTACTCGTGCGGAGGGATTGATATATATCAAGGTGTGTCAAAAAACAATCGAGATTTTTGTACTTTTTGACACACCTTGTATTCTGAAAAAAATAACGTTCTATTCATTGTTCATTACTATCGTTCTGACACGGTCGAGTATGTTAGAGTGGTCACTTACGAGTTGAATTCATTCAACTTGTAACTCAATTTCTCCGCATGTCAAATTTTCCCCCATTGAAATAAACTGAAATGCATTACTCAGTTCCACCCTCAAAAAAACATTCTAATTTTTTCGCTACATTTTTTGAATAGGAAAAATAACACTATATTGTATAAAAACATAATAAAATAGAATGTAATGAAATATGTGTTTATCTTTTTATAAATAATATTTTTGGGGGCTTAATAAATTTGGAAACATAAATGTTTTATAGTAAACTTATTAAGCTAAGCATATTTGAAGCTCGCTAATACCCCAAATTTTAGCTCATAACACAATGCAAAAATATCGACTGATTGTCAACTCGTAACTCGGAAAAATCGTATGTTGGGGCAAGCATCAGTCAACATACCATTGCATTACAAAGCTTAACTTTTGATATTTATTGAATTATAAATATTAACGTTTTAATGTATACTAGCAGGATCTGTGAATATTATCTTGTTTATTACAAAGTTCGATATATTTATTTAAGTGCTATTGCTAAATAGTTCAATATGTAAGTAGTATAATATTCTTAATTTAACTCCCTCTCTCTCTCTCTCACTCTTTTTTTCCTTCTTTTCATCTTTTCATAATGTTCGATTGAAATATTTTAGCATTATCGCTTCCGCGTGCCCAACCTCTCTATATTATTCCTACTCTTGTATTTCTTATATTTTTTCTGTGTAGCATGTCCTTTTTCTTACCTTTCTTTCTTTATAATAAACACGGAACTGTCCATTATTTAGCTGAGGTAACGACACTCATAAGAAATAAGATTTCGACGGATAAGCAACACCAGATAATCAGGACTCATAATTTTGCATTTCATCTTAGACGATTTGGACGGTCTCATTTTTAACCAGAGGGTGTTGCAAAATGATAACGGTCGCACAATTAAAGAACACGAGTATCAATATATAGATTAACTTTGTAAAAAATCTGAATCATTCATTTTCGACAAAGAAATTCCGTTTTTATCTATTTTTTGTCTATTGAATTATTGAGCAGAAATCGATATTTCTTAAAATAAGTTTAAAAATCGATATTTCTCGAAAAATAGACGAAAAGAATCGAACTTTTTTTTTTCAAAATAGGATTTAAGATTTCAGGATAAATCTAATCATCCGTTTATCATTCATTATGATCACGTGAGAAGTCACGAGGGATGGGCGGAGGGAGGGGGGAGTGTCTTTTAAGTGGCTCTTTAACAAGTTTCCTTATATAAAGATCACATATCGGATTAGGTTGGTTTTTTTTTTAAATGCCAACAACATTAAGAAGTTAATTTTAGAGAAGAACAATATACAACCACTGCTTAGTGGCTAAAACAGTTGCGAATTTACCATAGATATGTCCAAGTGACGCCTTATAAGCGAATGACTATCGGGGTGCGAGTTGACTGTTTAATATATATATATATATATATATATATATATATATATATATCATCTATCAGCTGTAACGTGATATGTTTAATCTAGCACTCCAATGGTGACGGGGACGGAAAATTACACCCACCAAGGCGAATGTGGGTGATCTGTGAACCCAAGTATATATATATATATATATATATATATATATATATATATAATATATAAGGAAAAAATGGAAGTGGATCCGACAGTATGTAATTTTATAAAAATGAAAAGAACAAGTTGCATTGGAGGTTGATGTTTATTAAGCTACATCTTTTTTACACAGATGATGGTCCCGAATATGGTTTTATAAACAAACCGAAACGCTGTTGTATCGGCTTAATGAACGTTACCTGTCAATGCAACTTTTTCTTTTCATTTTTCTAAAATTACAAACACACGCACACACACATACACACACATATATATATATATATATATATATATATATATATATATATATATATATATATATATACGTAGTTATTTAGTATTGAAAGAACTGAAAATATTGTGCTCCATTACGAGCAGTATTAATTTGTAATATATGACAATATTACAATATATTTGAGGCGATTTTTAACATTGGTTTCAAAGTAGAGTAGGCCCAAATGAAGACAACGTGTTCTGTCCCAACCCTAATACCGTTATAGCAAACCCCAATTCTTTTTATCCTACATGTGCTAGAAGGCGGTGACTGAGGTTCTTAATGTCCTGGTTATGACGGTAAACACTTTCTAGTAGTGAAGTTCCAACTCTGAAGCTCACCCTTACTCCCGGGTCCACTCTGATCCGGAGTAGTAGAACCTGTTCTGGTCCTATGTATGGGTTAAATGGAAAAATGAGTTTAAAAATTGTATTGAAAAGAATTGAGTTTAAGTTTAAAAAAAATTAGAATATCAATAATGAATGGAACAAAGCGTATTCGGCATTAAATGAACCAACAAGTGATGACATGCCATAAAATCCAACCAACCAACCAACCTATAGTGACTATAAGTGTCCAGAGAAACAGTTATAAATTCTGCAAAAAGACCCAAGACTTCCAATTAACGAGTCTTTCCATTTTATATTACACTATTTCTGTAATATTTCATCAAAATTCTAGCGTAAACATTTTTGGTCGTACTCTGTTGCAAACACATAAAACAAACGTGCAAAGTTAACCTTGTTTCCACCTTAGTTTTCTTTGCGCAGAAGTAATTAAGGCAGGTGAAAAAGACCAAGTGCAAACCTAATGATGTTTTGAGAAAAGGAAAAACAGACAAAACAACGAAAGTGAGCTAAAATCTAATTTTCCGCTCATTCTAGTGAGACTAACGGTTTTTTTCTTCTTGCATCCATTGTTATGGTCGTCCCTCACTCAATTGATAGACAATTGACACAGTTTGAATGAGGATGATCCCGACTTTAGCATCTGTCTAGGATGCTGAAAAAAGTAAATGAAGTGCTGATGAGGAAGTGATGATATAATTAAGAAGCCAAATCAATAGATAATAGGTAAGTAAGAAAAAGTTTATCTTAGGGAAAATTTCAGAATCGCGGGAAGCAAGGTATTTTTAATTGGATGCACACCGAGTTATTTATACAATTAGATCGAATAATTACTCCTAACTAGATGACTGACCGTTTGGAAAAGGGCTCATTAACGCTGGACTAAAAACTATTTGGCTGAGGTAGTGAACAGTTCCTGGAATCTTTAGGAAGAAGAAAAAAGTGATAAAGAGTTAAATCAAGATTATAATAGGTTTTACATGTTGAAATATTTTCAATAGCTCTTAAGTAAGCATATTAAATGTTGTAATAATTTAATTATCATACTGTTGTATATCCACAGGTCTTGCTAGTTGATATAATTTCGTATTTTAATCCTCACAAATTTTAATACATTAATCATCAGATCGCGCTAACAGCACATATTCCCATGATCATCTCGCCATCCATCCCTATCCGTCATTGCTACTTCCGCCCGACATCCGGTATTCTCACAGAGTTGATTAATGTAGGTTTTTTGCTGGTTGGTGTGTCCATCAGTAGGTGTCCACAGGAGAAGTTTTTTTAAAGACTTGAGCACAAATTTGATTATAGCGAAAAGTAGACGATCCGTGAATTCATTGTGTTCAAGTTGTAACAACAGTCCATGATCATATTGATCAAGACTTCTTTCAAGATGTAGCCGTATTAGTGCTACTGTATGGCTGCAACACTTGAACTCTAACGAAACGCTTGGAGAAAAAGCTAGATGGAAACTACACAAGGGTGCAACGTGATGTTTTTGAACAAATCTTGGGGAGCAGCACCCCACAAAAGCAGCTGCACGGCCATTTAGCTCCTGTCACCCAAACCACCTAGGTAAGATAAACAAGACGTGTTGGACACTATAGGAGAAGTAAGGACGAACTCCTGTGACATTTTCCTGTGGACACCTATACATGGACACACCAGTATTGGCCAACCAACAAAAACGTACATCAGTCAGCTCTGTGCGAATACTGTATGTCGTACGGAAGACCCGCCAGGAGTGATGATAAATAGGGACGGATGGCGAGATAGGATCATGGGAATCCGTGCTGTCAGCAGGATTTGATTATGATGATGATTAAAATACAAAAAGTAGGCGATCCGTAAATCAATTGTGTTCCAGTTGTAATAACACTTCATGATGGTCGAGATTTCTTCTAAGGATGCTGAACAAATCTTGAAAGTCGCATCAGACAAGAAAGCAGCTGTAGGATCACTTGCCTCATATTACACAAATCATCCAAATAAGACGAACAAGATATGCTGGGAACTGTGAGAGAAGTAAGAACTAAATCATAAGTGACGTTCTCATGCGGACGCACCAGGGTAGAATGACCAGCAAAAACCTTACATGTTGTTTCCTTAAAAGGGATGCAATCAGACAAGGTTGTAGTCGGATGGAAGAATCAGTCAACACGTTTGTAGATTTAAGATAGAGGATTTTATTGTAGAGAGATACAATAAGACAGACAAGGAATAGTGAGGTACGCTACTAATCCTTAAAGCCAGCTCAGCATAATGCCGTGCTCACCACATGGGTGAGAGAGAGAGAGAGAGAGAGAGAGAGAGAGAGAGAGAGAGAGAGAGAGAGAGAGAGAGAGTGTGGAATATTCCAATACAGCATTACATCAATCAGTTTTTGTACGCCATTATGTATGCCATGTGGAAGACTTGTCAGGGACGCGTGGAGAAGTGGATTTATCAAAATGGCTTGATTTGGCATTAAATGACCCGAAAAAGGTTGTTATGGCTAAAAAAATTATTTAAAAAAAAACAAAAAAAAAAAAAACAAACAGAAATATTAATTCGGAGGGGTACTTAGCATAAGGATTATCGTTGTAGGAAATGGATTCAGTGATTCGACTTCAAATTCCGGACGAGGTTGTTTGCCTTTCATTTCGTGCTGTGTGGCTTCGCTTGCACAAGAGAGTGGAGAGAGCTGGTGGCTTTACTCACTGAAAACGTGAAAAATGAGTATATGCACTTGTACTGCTTATATGCCCAACTCTCAGGCACTTGAAAAGTCTTTCGGCTCTAACAACCAGTTTGCAGATTTTTGATATAATTCGTATGAATTAAATACAATAGCCAAATGTCTAAAAATTGGTGGGATCTTATCTCTGAATTTATTGTATCGACTCTGTGTAGTCATTTTTTTTTGTATGTGATTCAATAAGTGAAAAAAAGTGCGGCAATTTATCTGGTAAGTACAATATCTTGCATTCTGTCAGATGTCAATCCGTATAGGGTAAGTATAAATAGAGTAAGCAGTAAAATATGAAAGACTAGTATGGAAAAACTTATCGACTCCTCATATGAGTCGTAAGAAAGGAATGAAGAAGGCAAGTTGATAAGACAAACATCATTTATATAACAGTGCAAATAATTGCTAAAGAATATTCTTTTAGTGGTTATAGTCATATAATGGGAGAAAGTTCACCAGAGGAAACCTGTTTCATCTGTAGAGTGTTTTTATTTTTCAAATACATGAAACTTTTGGTAATAAAGCCAACAGCAGGAGGTGGAATAAGAATTTATCCTCGGTTTTATACTGCTCTAAAGTCGGTATTTGGCAGGCAGCGAGGGAGTCTATCCCATTTCTAGACTAAGGAAATTGTTTTTGCATATGTGGTGGAGCACTACGCCTACCATCAGCTCCTCACTTTACCGCTTAATTTGCGAGGGCCGATATCGAACCAGGAACCTTGTGGTTCCTAGTCGGATGCTCGACCGACTGATGTGTGTGTGTGTGTGTGTGTGTGTGTGTGTGTGTGTGTAGGAGTAAACGTTGAGGAACACGGGGAATAACGAAACACAAACAATTACATTCAATTAATATTTCGCCTCTGTGAATTTAAGAGGATTCTTCAGAATTTTTCTGAAGAATTCTGAAGAAGCTTATTAAATACACAGAAGCGAAATATATATATATATATATATATATATATATATATATATATATATATATATATATATATATACGAAATTTGTTGCGCGCTTTTGAGTATTACTGATCTTTGAAAACTAAAATCCAATATCGGAAATTTTGATGAAAATTCTGCCTTTTCAAAGTAGTTAAACTCTGAATCTGACTACTTATGTTGAGTACTTTTTACGATGCAATGGACAAATGACCATTTGCAATAATATTTTCATTGATTAGTGCATTGCATTTCTGGAAGCAGACACAAGTAATCTATGAAGGTTGTTAAATGTGATTATCAAATTTGACCCCCCAAAATGTTAACCCTCCAGTAGCACATAGCATATAAATACATCGTTAATTCTCGTTGTGTACAAAGCTGAGATTGGTAAGATAAAAAGTAAAAAAAGGAATAAATGCGGATACAATGATTTTTTCATTTTTATCTTCCAAGTGGGGAGGGTTTTCCTTTCAAAACATTTGGAATTTTGGCTTTTATCTAGGTTCTAACACTCGACTTCTGATGCGAGCCACTTATAACAGAATAGGAACATTATTTCAATTATTGTCTCAACCCTTTTGTGCCCAACCCTTTTTATCAGATACGTCCTAGAAGGCGGTGGCTGAGGGTCTTGGTGTCCTGGGTATGACGTTAAACTCTATCTGATGGTGAAGTTCAATTCTGAATTTCGGGGGAATGTGTAGTACCCCTTCATCACCATTACTCATATGTCCACTCTAACTTGGGGTAATAGTACCTATAAGGGGCCCATCTATGGGTTTAATAGAAAAATATTTTTTTTAATGTGTGTTAAAAACTCCACACTCCCCAGTGCTCCAGAAATTGAACCTTACCACTAGATGCAGTTTAACGTCATACCAGAACACGAAGGCCCCAGTCATCGCCCTCTAGCATATATGATAAAAAGAATTAGGGTTTGCCATAAGAGCACTACTGTCGGGAAAATCATATATGTGCTAGGGCTTGACATGACCAGCTGATTGATCGGGGGGGGGGGGGGGTCTTCTCCGCTCGCCCGTCTAGCTTAAATAAGTGTCGTGTTGCATGTGTTGAACTACTCAGCCACCAGGATTCCGTCTTAAGCTTCATAAGTCACCTCCAACATCGAAAAGGTGGTAGAGCTTACCCCTCTTCAGAGGTGCGGTCAGCGTATTCTACGGCCCTAGCCCATAGGGCACTCTAATACTAATGATTTATACACAGTTATATGATTTTAAGTAATAATTTCTATTTGATAAAAACAAATTATATATATATAATATATATATATATATATATATATATATATATTAGTTGTAGGAAAATTCATCTCTCTACTGCGGTCTTGGAATTCAAAACACACCTTCTTCAGAGTCTTCTGAAGAAGTCGTTTCTTGGACACCGAAACTGCAGTAGAAAGATATTTTTTACAACTATTAATGTTCCATGATTATAAAATATATTGAGTATTTTGGGGGTGACGACAACCTGATATACCGTTGATAAATCTATCATTTCCGGCATATGCTGAAATATACAACACAAAAATATCAACATAAATATACAATTAATGCAATTCCTTAACGTCTAAGCAAAAATAATATCCATATAATTGATATGTAGCCTATTAATTGTGTACTATTAGTGAAGCTTAATTAAAAACTGACGGTTATAGAAAAACACAGGAAATGTGATGGACAGATTTTGACCAACATTCGATCTTCTCTTCCGGTTTGCCAGCACCAACGTGAGAAAGAGTTTAAGAAAGTCAGATTTTGAAACTAAATTCTCGCACGCATGTTTGTGATTTGGAATTTATCTTATGAAATACAATATGAGCTCTAAATAAAGCGAAGTCTTCCGTTTGTTAATTAAAAACAAACAACACAGTGCCGTAAAAAGGCTTATGTCGTATTGTAGTTATCCGGTCTGCTAATAGGTCACACACAAGCAGTAACATTCAACATAGGTAGTGGGTTAAAAAAAAATACGAAAGAATAGTGAGTTGCAGATAGGCCTAAGAGGTTGTGTATTTCTCGCCCGCTTCGTGGTGTCTTTTTCAGTGAAAGAGAGGAAAAGTAGGTTAATCTTTTCTATCATAAAGTCTATTCATTACCACTATCGCGTAACTTACGGTCAGTTAAAACATCCCCATAGCAAAGCACGAAAAATCGACGTGTGTCTCTTTGTGAGATACCCAGCGAAAAAAGAATGAGTTCCCTTGTGACCCCGGGATGAGGGAAGGGAAATATCCGTTTCCGCTCTTCTGCAGAACATTTGGGATTTCCTTTTTTAAATCTAGTTCAGGGTTTATTGACCGCTCACTGGATGACATACATTGTGTGCTTAGAATCTTAGTCTGTTAAAAACGTTATTTTCGTTTTTTTCCTATTTATTCTCTTTTGCCTTACCCAGAAATATGATTACATTTTTCTTTTCAATTTAGATTTTCTATAGACCGTTTAATTACGTTACACACAAGACGACTCAATGTCAAGTACAGAAGATCCAGCACAGATTAAAAAGAACATCTACTAACCCAGAGCTAGATCCAGCTAAGAATAACATCTATCAGCCAAGAGAAGATAGCAGAATCCAGAGATAAGATAACAGCCATACGGACAACAGATACAGAAGATAAGATCCAGCTACTCGGAACAAGATAAGTATAAAGAAGATAAGTATATATGTATACAACCACGGGTATACAGGTATACTATATTCTACGATATACGTATGAATATGAGAATGCTATGCAACAATAACCCTAGACAGGTTTACATACCATTAAAACAAATTAATATATAAATCAGTTCCAATAGTTCTAACCTGGTGCGCGTCAATATGGCGCCAAAAGGATGATTAACAATCCATGCCACCTTCGACATGTTCATCGGTCCAGATATCTGGAACGTATTAGCTTTGACAGATGCAAATTGAGCATAGACGTCAATTAGATCAAATCTACATTCAAACAATGGCCGACTGCACTATGGATGGCTCCAGTGTTTAGGACCAGTTCGTCCAGTCAGATAAATGAAGATTGGCAAAGTTTTTATAGAGTTAATAATATAAATCTTATACAGGGTATTTAAGAAACATCTATACATTAATACTCTTGTTCCTTAAAAGTACGACCGTTATCATCTTGAAGCACCCTCTAGTTAAGAAAATGAGACGGTCCAAATCGTCCAAGAGGAAATGCAAAAATGTAAATTCTGATTATCTGATGTTGTTTATCCGCCGGATTCTTATTTTTTACTATCAGTGTTGCTACCTCAGCTAAATAATGGCCCATTCCATTTTCATTACAAAGAAAGAAATGAAAGAAAAAGGACATGCTAAACAGGAAAATATAATAAGAAAGAAAGAAAAAGAGACAAGGGAAAGACAGATAGAGGGACGGGAATGCAGAAGCGATAATGCTAATCTGTTTTAATCGAACATAATGAAAAGATGAAAAGAAGGAAAGAAAGAAAAGAAAAGAAAGAGAAGAAGAGAGAGAGAGAGAGAGAGAGAGAGAGAGAGAGAGAGAGAGAGAGAGAGAGAGAGAGAGAGTTAAATCAAGATATTTTATCTTTTTACATATTGAACTATTTAGCAATAGCTCTTAAGTAAACATATCAAACGTTGTAATAATTAAATTATCATACAGTGGTATATCCATAGGTCCTACTAGTATATAATTATTTTCCTTGAAGAATGGGCATGTCTGTTAGCTGCCGCTTAGACTATCACATGACAATCTTGGAGGGAAGCAAATGTAACAGCTTTATTCAAAAAGGGAAACAAAAGTAATCCATGCAATTATAGACCAGTTAGTTTGACAAGTATCATTTGCAAACTGCGGGAATCTATAATAAAAGACAAAATATTCAGACATATGGAATTAAACAAACTTTTCTCTGTGAACCAGCATGGATTCATTAAGGAAGATCTTGCAGTACAAATCTTTGGCAGTAATGGATAAGTGGACGGAGTCTCTAGATCTTGGATCACCGGTGGACACCATCTACCTAGACTTGCCAAGGCATTTGACTCTGTACCTCACAAAAGGCTGCTATTGAAGCTAAAAATATGGATAAATGGCCAGGTTCTGAATTGGATAAAAGAATTCCTGGGTAATAGAAGACAATGTGTCAAAATTAAAAACACTAAATCAAAATGGGCTCAAGTGACAAGTGGAATCCCACAGGGAAGTGTTCTTGGACCTTGTCTTTTTGTTATTTTATAAATGACCTCCCGGAAATTATCAAATGCTACACACAGATATTTGCAGATGATACAAAAATATATTCCACTGTTAATGATCAAAATGATACTGACAGAATTCAAACTGACATTAACAATCTTGTAGAGTCTGATAGTTGGCAAATGAGATTCAACACAGCTAAATGCAAGGTACTGCATATAGGAAGAATAACCCTAAACACGAGTATTCTATGAGAAAAAATCTCTCTAATGAAGAGAAATACTAAGAGATACAGAGTTGGAGAGGGACCTTGGTGTGAATGTGGACCCTGAACTAAAATTTTCCAAGCACATAGGAATACAAGTGAATAGGGCAAATAAGATACTGGGGCTGATACGGAGGTCATATGAGTACATGGATGAGGAAATGCTGAAAAATTTGTACACTGCATTGGTGAGACCTCATTTGGAGTTTGCTAATGTGGTTTGGAGCCCAAGACTCATCAAGGACACAAAGCTCATTGAGGGAGTCCAGAGGAGAGCTACTAAATTAGTGAATATCTAAAATCCCTTTCATATGAAGAAAGACTTAGGAACATTGACCTACCAAGTATGGTTTTCCGACGTATGAGAGGGGATATGATCGAAGCCTACAAATACACGCATGGTTTCTATTCAGCGAACTCTGACCTACTAAACATTGCTCAAAATACCTATACAAGGGGACATAAAATAAAACTCCTTAAAAAATCTTGTAAAGCAAACGCAAGACAAAATTATTTTAGCTACAGAGTGGTGAATACATGGAATAAACTACCTTCATTAGTAGTGAATGCCCCATCTCTAAACTCCTTCAAGGCAAAGTTGGATAATCTGTGGAATGACATTAAATATTCAGTGGATTTAAAATAAATATTTGCAAGGAACAGCTGACAGGTCTCAGACCTAATATACTAGCTGAAAAGATATTATTATTATTATTATGACAGTCACATAAATATTTTTTCGTCCTAATTTGCCTCAGTTCTTTGATGTCTTTTGTGTCACCATTCAACAGTAAAGCCTGCATAACATTTCATTAATCTCAAGTAAGCCTTTTTTCATTTGTGTACCTCTTTCACATACTGCTTGTTCATCGAACAATATGTGCACATATATATTATCTGGTGGAGCACGTTTGTGTATTCTTTTTAACATTACTTGTACGTGTATTATATATATGTTAAATGTTTCTCTGTGTATAAATGAGCTTATCTTTCTTTCCTCCATTCATTGCTAGTCTATCACGGATATACAAATGCTAATATTGGTCCTTGGTGAGTGGCGAATCGACTCAATATCTTATCTACCTCCAAGCAACCCAATAATCCTAATGAATATATTAAAACTGTAATAATGCTACTACTTGATACACTTCCTAATGTTTATCCTTAAATACAAAACCAGTCATAAACATTATTCCCAGCCTTTTCTAAGATTTTTACTTGAGAATTAAAAAAATTGTAACTGTTGTTCGTCTAAAACAATACACAATTCAATGTATCGTAGTCATTTTCCCTCTTTCTTTTGTAATCACATTAAAAAGATGAGATATACTTTTTGTAATATACCTATGTTAAAGGAATCTTAATTCTTAAAGGGTTTAAAACCCAAATGGTGGTTTCTGTATAGTTGTAAGTTATTTAATTAACTAATGAGGAAGTATTTACTAGTTAAACATGAAATTGAATTGTAAACTACTAGGGGAAAACAAATTATGAAACAGTGATAATTAGTAGTCTAAGTGGTTTAGTACTAGAATCAGACATAAAGAAAAATACTCCCCTTGATCAGTAGAGTAGGGGACAATTGCCTCCTGTGACATCTAAGACCGAAAATGGGGCTTCCACCATGTCCCTCTTTTGGGTAGAAGCATTTCTCTACCCGGTGTTATATAAAACCTTGTTAATTTTCAACAAGCTGGTCTTTCATTTTCATTTAGTGCTTTGTATTTTATTTGTATGTAACATAACATTTAGGATGAATATAGCAGGTTTTTTTGACTGTTCGAGGCAAGCATCAGAGCTGGTCCGATTATCAAAAACATAATACCGTAAGATTATATAAGAACTATGGAATCACAAACCCTTCATTTATATTACCAACAGATTAATGTTAATTCTATAGAATATGGTGACTAAACTATAGGCATATTATTTATAGTCGTATATTTAAAGATAGAAAACTAATTATGTCAGTAAAAGTTTAAGCAGTAAAGTCGATTCCATTTCCTGTGCTGATAACCATTACCCTACACTTTGGTTGGTTGGTTGGTTTTTACGGTATGTCAACCTTTGTTGGGTTATTTTATTTCGAATACCTTTATTCATTCTTGTTGGGTATTCAGTGTTTTTTTAAAAAACTCATTTTAAATCTATTTAACCCATAAATGTGACCCTAACAGGTACTACCACTTCGTGTCAGTGGACCTCGGGTAATCCACACTTTTCAGAGCTCCAGAACTGGAATGTCACTACCAGATGCAGTTTAGTGTCATATCCTGGACATCCCGACACTTTGATGCCAATATCTAAAATGTATGGGAAGGTTAAGTGTGATGTAGCCACACCATAAAGGCGGATATATTAAAAAAAGAGACTATAATGTAAAAAAAAAAACTAAAAAAAAAAAATCGTCTTATTACTTAAAAGTGGTCTAAACCCCAAAATCCACTTTCTGTGTAGATTTTCACTTATAATTTAATTAGTGTAACCGCCATCGCCCCGAACTTTACAATGTGTGTGAGAATAGAAAACTACCGATGATGTTGAATGATACTTTACTCAATTCATAGACATATGCAGCCGTGAAAATTGCAATTGTTTAATTGCAATTTTCACGGCTGCATATGTCTATGAATTTGCATAAGAATGTGGGACAAATGTACGTTCAGGTGCAAAGCAAAACATTTACAAAAGACAAACAAATGATACATGTTTTCAGTAACAATGTAACAAAGAAGAAATAAACTTCTAATGAAGTTTATATTCACCACGTGAGGTCATATTAAAATCAACAGGAAACGTTTACGCCTAATACAGGTTACACATTTTTTAATCATTAAAACTTATTCTTCATGTACGAAACGTAATAAGATGTACATTACATGATTTCTATGGTCTCTGGCATATTTATCTTAAAAGTATAAATTCTTTATGAGATTTGGGAAGAAATAATTTAAAAGTTCGATTATATTTTGATGAATAAAAACTGATCCGGGTAATCGCTTTCCCAACTGACGACAAAGTCTATCGCTTGCGAGAATAACACAACAGTCTTCAACATATCCTCAATACCACGTTCCAAAGCATCTCGAGTTTTCCCTGTTGCGCCTGATGTTTTTTATTCACAACTCGATCTCGAAAAAACATTGCATACGTGCTAACCATTCTCGACAATTATCCTGGCCCCAAGATTGCTTTTTCTTAATTAAGGTGTTAAGGCAGCCATATTTTCTTTCTTTTCGGGCCCTTCACTCATTTGCACACAGCTCCAAGGTACGTCACTTGTTTCGCTACATATCTATAATTTAAGAGAAATTGTTTAAATTCAATTTCAGAAAAGTGAACATATTTCACCTCGTTAACATCATGTAGACAAGACGATTTGGACTTATAGCCTCCGTATCTTGTTTACTGGGCGAAGATGCGGCATGACGTGGCCGTTTTGAATATCTATTTAGAAAGGGCATTTCCAATTCTCAGCTTGTCTCTTGAATAAGGACCAAAAACTCCAAGTACTCTAGAATCAAAGAGCCAGCCAACTTTAAATTGTATTTATACCTAAGACTTTTTAGTATATTCACTGTACCATTTTAAAACTTTCTACTTTCTACTTTTATCTTGTTGAAGTTGTATTTCTTTATTTTCTTTAAGCCATTATAAACTATTTAATATATCCGAAACTATGGGGAATATTTTGTTTGTCAAAAATGTCCTGAGTGTGATCAGGTCACCGGTAGTCTCAGACATGGGATGTGGTTGACGAAACGAAACTGCCAATTTTATGAAACTGGCTCTCTGACGGCAGACACAATTAGGAAGTAAATCTACAATATAAAAAGTTAGGATATTGTGATAATTAGGAGTCAAGTAGTTTAGTAGAATAGAGCAGGCTTCAGATTATTTGGGGTTAGCCTCAGAGTCGCTCCGATTATCTTATAATGGAGATTATGTGTCTTTCTGTCAGTAATCAAAACTACGTCACCATCAACGTCACAATTCCCTTAGTTATTTACGTTATATTATCAATAGGTATAAGATAATCATTATTCAATCTTAATTACCATCTCATTTATTACCAATGTTTATATTAAGGCCATGTTATTAATGTGCTTAAAATCCTGCGATGTGTGTTATATATCATTAAGAAATAAATGTTTACATATTATATAGTGTGAATAATTTGCATACCGGTTTTGTTATAATCGGGTTTAATAATAAAAAGAGGGTATGCGCATACGGAATCAATAACGCTTATCGATCGAACATAATGAAAAGATGAAAAGAAAGAAAGAAAAAAGAGTGAGAAAGAGTTAAATCAAGATTATTATACTTTTTACATATTGAAGTAATTGTAATAGCTCTTACGTAGAAATATCAGACGTTGTAAGAATGTGGTATATCCACAGATCCTGCTAGTATGCATATTATTTCTATTAGTTTAAAAATAGAAAACTTCTAAGAAATGATGTCTCTACA
The DNA here is from genome assembly GCA_023376005.1 of Doryteuthis pealeii. Taxonomy (NCBI): domain Eukaryota; kingdom Metazoa; phylum Mollusca; class Cephalopoda; order Myopsida; family Loliginidae; genus Doryteuthis; species Doryteuthis pealeii. Next base: position 1,006,866 of record CM042150.1, read on the forward strand.
TGACGTCACTAAGAATTTAATGAGTAAGGAATCCGATATTAAAATAGAAACTGATTGATAAAAATCAGAAGAAAGAAACATGAAATCTTTATCAACTGGTTTCATCTTTATAAAGTGTTATAATCATTTGTGAAATTTATAAAAATCTATCAAGTTTGATTTTTAAAGATAAAACTAGTAAAACGCGACGCTAATTCTTTTTTTCTTTGCTCATAGCTGATCAGCTGAAGAGATATATTCACACTCACATTCGCATGAAATATGAAGATGAGAGATGCCAAACTCACCTGATACTCTCCAAGTGCTACTCGCCGGATTTGCCGCTATGGCTTGGAGCACGGCCTCGGAATCCACAGTTTTAGGCCTATCTGACCTTGCATGATTGTCGATGTTGTTGCAACCAGAGCAAAGCTACTGTACTGTGATCAACTGCGTTTTTACCAACAAATGTTAATGGTTGCTTCTACGGGAAAATGAACCAGTTCAAAATCATAAAACATAAGTTCCCAAAATATTACAAATTGTCGATTAAGAAGCATATGTCTCGAAAGGGAAACAATAAATAATTGTCTCCTTTGGATACATTGTCTCCATTGAGTACATGAGAATCTAATAAGCCATCTTTTAGTTTCTGTTCTTTGAACAGTAAAGTTACCTCATTTCTCTGAACAGTAGAGACGTTGTCTTTTCTAGTCTTGACCATTAGTATAATTCTCAGCAAGTAATAATTATATATGATAATTATACTTACCCGGCCTTCAGACCCTGTGCCTAGTGGCTTCGACCATGGGACCGGTAAAATATATCATATCAGCATAATCCCAGGAGCCCATACCTCCAAACAGCACCAGCTCCATCGCCTAAAAGGGGCAGGGATGGGTTTATTGCCTAGTGCCTGAATTGCCTCAAAAGAGGAATGTCGAAAGGATACACGCAATTTTTAACACTGGCCCCCACATGAGTTTCAGTTCGAGTATGGCTCCCCACGTTAATCAATCCTTGCTGGGAGCTCATTAAATAAATACTCATTTTTATCAAGTAAACCTTTTTACCGCTTTTGTATCCCTTTCACATACTGCTTGTACATAAGTAGTTTGAGCATATTTTATCTGCTAGGATACATTCGTGTATTCTTGTCAATATTTCGTTTATGTATTAAATATATCTATGTGAGAAAATTAACTTGTCTTTCTTTCCGATTATTCAGTGTTGTTATATCATTGGATATACTAATGCTAATACTGGACTTTGGGAAATTGTGATGTATCCTCCCTAGCATCAATCAACTGATTAAATGATGTTTAGACGTTAAAAAAAATATATGTATCTACCCGCCACAATCATGATGCACCACAAGGAGTACAATTAGTTTAAATTCCGTTTTTCCTTTTTCTAGACTGGTTGCCATACCAGAGTTAAAGAGCTCAGTTTGTCTATTATTTACTCCTACCTAGAGGGAGAAGTGATTGATTCGTGCCTTTCCAAAGAGTATCTGCTATGCGAAATGCAATCAACCTCGTCAAGGATTTGAACTTGAGTATTTACAACGGCGATAACTGTTACGAGACAAACGTCTCTTATGAAAAGACATGTAGATAAAATAAAGGACGTGAACATTTGAAGGAAAAAGATTCTCTTACTTTTTAGCTAAACTGTAAAATAGTGTATTGATTGTTGCGGCAGTAGTACATATTCTTTAGGATAAACTTAGTCTGGAATCATGTCATAATAATGAAACTCTCATTGCGGACCAAACGAGAGAGAGAGAGAGAGAGAGAGGGGGGGAGGGGGTAGCTGGTTCCAGAACTCTGTGTCGTTTAGAGTCGGGATTAATTCTTAACACTCCAAAGTGTTCAAGCACTTTTATGAAACATGGATCCAATGTACCATCACGATCTAATCTGAACTCGGCAGGGACAACCATCCAATCAGTTTAGTGTTGCTCAAGGATCTCTTGTTAACTGATATAAAAGGATTTCAAGACAACGGCTTAAATATAGTTATCGGGTTTAGTATAGGTCTGGGCAAAATAAAAATGATTAGATAACCCCACTGAATTAAAAAAAAAAAAATTTAATATAAGTTGTCTGCCCTTTGTTTTTCTTTCGATTCATAAAAATATGGGTTATCCCCCTTAACGTTAAGGGACGATTCCATTTATGCGAAGAATGGATATAGTCCAAAATCCGGTGGGAGTCGCTAAAGGGGTGGGATGAAGGACTGAGAGCCCACAAGAGAAAGGGAGAAGCTAATAACCTGGAAAAGAGGTAGGCAGTGAGACGCCAGATATGGGAGAAGCAGACAGACACTGACAACTCCTACTAACATGTAGAGATTTCAGCCCCTCGATGCCAGGTCGAATGAACCTGAATGAACATGAAGTCAAGAATCCTGAATTGATGTGAAGTAGCCAAGGAAAATCTTAACAAAATAAATTGACCATAAAAAGTAAAATGTTTCTATATGAATTGAACCTTGTTACTATTGGATGACTATAAACGCTAAAAGAATTTGTTTTAGCAATCAAACAATTATATAAACGGTGTTGAATTTATCTATTTGTTTAGTTTTCCTTTCTCACAATTGGTTAAACTTAATCGTTGTCAAAATTACATATTTTGACGAGTATTTGCAAGTTTTACATCTTTCTTTCTTCTTTAGGTCGATTTTGAATGATTTCCTCGGAAAAAATCAGATTTCTTTACGATAAATTAAAAATGCACAAAACAAAACTGGAAACTGTATAAGTGTGGCTTTTTCTTTTCTTTTCTTTTTTTTGTATTTATTCAAGTTAAAGTAATTCGAAGACAGTGAAAAATTATTTTCTAAAACTTGCAAATCGTCGTCAAAATTTTCCCGACGATTTGCAAGTTTAACCATTTTCCCATTGATTCAAGAGAGTTGGAGAAAATTTTAGAAGTCGGAAATGGCGAATTAAATATGTTTTACAACATCATATTTAGACTTATTAATAATATGAATGTGTATGCAAAATGCAAAGAATTCATTTTTCTGGGCCGATTCAAATTCACCCAATTAGAATTTAAATTCTTTATATTTTTGGAATGTAATATATAATTCTCTTCGTGCAAAATTAATCTGAAAGGTCTTATTTTTATAGACAGCAAATTAAATTGGTATCCATCGGCAAGGAAATCAAAATTAATCCAAGTGTGTGTGTGAGGGGGGTCTAAATTGGCTATGAAAAAACAATAGAGTGGGTAATTTTGCGCTTGAAAGGAGAACACCAAAATTATAGCCGCTCTGTCGGCTGACAGAAGAATACAACGACTGCACCTCTACAAAGGAGAAAAATCCCCCATCCCAATGGAACAATCTACTAGCAATGGGTGGTGACACATAATGCTTAAGGTGGTGGCTGAGCTGTCCATGACATGCAACACTATATTTTGTCCTTACTTACGCTAGACGGACGGTCGGGGAGGCCCCTCAGATCATTCTGCTGGTCACGTCACATATATAACTATCCCGACCCTATTGCACTTATGGAAAAAACCCCAACCCCTTTTTATCATATATGTACTAGAAGGCGTTGGTTGAGTGTCCTGAGTATGACGTTAAACTGCATCAAGTGGTGAAGTTTCAATTTTGAAGCTCTGGGGAGTGTGGAGTACCCATTTATCACCATTATTCTCAAGTCCACTCTGACCCGGAGTAGTAGTACCTTTTAGAGTCTCATATATGGATAGAATAGAAAAATGACTTAAAAATGTGTTAAAAATTGAGTTTTGAATACCCAAGAATCAATAGAACCAAAGGTTATTATTATGCCGTAAAATCCAACAAACTAAAACAAAATTGTAGCAACTTTTCTAGGCAGATGAAAATGTCTCAATTATGTATATTTTCATAATAGAACATGGCTGTTATACTTGATAAAATAACAAAATATTTTTTGATTTGTTTATCATCTTTATTCAAACTTGCATTAATGAAAGTGTTGCATAAATACGCTATACTTGACGAGTTATGATAATCAATTATGAATTGATTCTGTAACACTGGTACCTTCTGAAACTCTGCCAACTAACTTTTGGTCTGTCTAGTGACGCATCTTTTCGTGCATCCGGGTACCTGAATCAAACCACTATGTCCTACATCACACTTGTCGTGTTTTTTTCCATTCCGAAGGACTAGAGTTCGATCCATGATGTTAGATCAATATGCCTCTCCCACGCCCCCCCAAAAAAAACATACAAAACGTGCATGCTTAGGGAGAAAATATTCAAAGGCTTTTGAGTATAATTTTGGGTACTAATGCACAATAGCGCGCAAGAGATAATATCATTAAATTCCTAGGTATAAAAAGCATTACGTTTCATTATATTTCACGGAAATACCCGAAACCTTTGAGACGCTATCGCTAGGGTTAGGCTACTTCGAGAATTTCGAACTTCTAATGCTATTAATATGTCAAATGCGATTCTAATGATACCATCTATATAATATAAACAAAATTCTGCTACAGAATATATTATTATCCCGGGCAGCGCTGGATACTACTGCTAGTCTTAGATAAATGTCCATGCTGTCTTCGACTTCCAAAGGACACTTCACTTTGAACACTCTAGATTTTACATGGAAATTTGGTCGTTAGGGGGTCATTTATTATCTTATAGGTCCGATTTGTCTATGCACTATGCACCCAACACAGTTATCTCTGTCAGTAAGCTTTTACCACAACGAAGAAGAAAACTTTTATTTCCTAGCGGTTATATCCGGGTTCACCAACTCTTCGATACTCATCGTTCTGATCCTCATGTCGACCTCCATCTGAACTATCCCATAAATACCTGTTGAGCTGTTATTAAAAAAAGAAAGAAAGACGTAAAAGACGGATTATCGATTCTATTATAATGCATTTGTAATAAAACGTATTAGTTGTTATGCAATACTGCCCTCTTCATTTTCTCACAAACTACATCAGCCACTAATATACTCCACTAATACTGGTACACGATTGTTATCCATCATTCTATATAGCTAGAATAGTTGTAGTATTCCGCCTTGAACGTTCTTACGGTCAAGTCACGCTGAAAGTAACGGTTCCCGCTTGATCACCGAAGTTAAGCAGCAATAGGCCTGTTCAATACTGAATTGGGTGACCACTTAAGCAACAAGAGGTACTGTAAACAACCCGAGTCCTTTGTTTATTAAAAATGACTTGATTAGTCAATAACTGACGAAAAGAGTTGCTATGCTGTAAAACAACAAACTAAACAACCTTGAAAGTTTGGCCTTAAACAGTGTGTTGATAACCTTTAAGAATATATATATATATATATATATATATATATATATATATATATATAAACTTATAGATGTATACAAGAATTTTTACAAATCCCTAAGAGAGCTCAATGTATAATAACTAATAAAGTAATTATATACAGAGTAATATTTATACTTTCAATAAGAACTCAATAAATAAGCCTAGTCTCATCAGATAGCCTACTATATAATGAGTAAGAAAACAAACTAGAATTGAGAAAATATTTTTTCTTTTCTTTCTCTTTTATAAGATCAGTGAAATCCGTCGTCTTTGAACTGAAAGAAATTACGATCTCTCCTTTTTATGTTTCGATTAAGATAACATCATCAGATGAAACTGAGGATTCCTGAGACCAACATAAAGACGTGACATCTTAATTGATTTTAAGTTTTATCCTGCACTGCAGACGAGCATTTTAGCACTTTTTTGATTCACACAAAACATTTTAAACGATTTATTTGTTCACACACACACACACACACACACACACACCACATACATACATACACACACACACTCACACATACACACACACACACACACACACACACACACACCACACATATATATATATATATATATATTGAATAACAGCCACATTGTACGAAGGCAGGTATTATTAAAGACCACGGAATATTTCTTCTTTGTGATCTTCAGTTGTAGACGTTCAAACATTTTTCATACTTGAGTGCCAGTTGCATTTGACACTGTATCTTTATGTTTTTCTCGGATTACTCACCAAGTCAGCCCTGGAGAGACATTCCTCATAAACTATATGTTGGAACTTTTCTATTTTGAAATGTTGCTGGACTACTGAAATCACCCTTTCTAATAGCCCGCATCAATTTTTGGTGTTTAATTTGGTTGGACTCAAATTCTTTCACATACCGGTAGATGGGGGCTTTCCAGCTAGGTATATTAGATGCTAGTTTCTTCTAGTCCTCCACAGCGATGGCAGCATTCTTTAGTGTCCTGGGGGCAGTTCCTGGGGGGCAGTCCCTAAACCTCGAGTTGGGTTTACACTGAGGACATTTGCCAGTTGAGATTTCCCCGTAAAATAGTTGTTTTGGGATTCGGCAATCATTCATGCGAACTAGATGACCAGACGAGCGAAGACAAGATCCAATGATTAAACTCTCAATACTAGACAGGTGACATCTTTCAAGTATTGTGGTGTCTGGTATAAATGACAGCCACTCCATCTCTAAAATCCTGCGCAGGCAATCAAGTGTTTTGAGATGTCGTCTGTAAACGACACAGGTCTCACAGGTGTACACAAGGGCAGTGAGCACACGGACTCGGTATATACCCAGCTTGGTGATCTTAATGCCACATTGGTACCAAACCATCTTCTTAAGCCAACCAAAAGATCTTGTTGCTTTCTGCAAACCAAGGGAAATGTCTCTATCCAAAGAGTTGCCCTGTGATAGTGAGCTCCCAAAATAGACGAGATCGATGAAACATTTGTAGACGTCAAGATTCTGTTCAATGCATTTTCCCTGTAGCTGGCGATCATATCAGTTGTGCCACACCCGGATCGGAAACCACATTTGGATTCTGGAAGTCTAGTTGGGGATATATGTTCCTCCAAAGTGATTTAGAAAAATTCTCGCACAAACCTTCCCAACAATGGAGAGCAGCAATAGTTGTCATAAAGACTTCTAGAATCCTTTTTGAATAAAGGAATGAGAAGCACATCGTTCCAATTCTGAGGCGCTCATTTAGTCCAAGCGTGTAATAACACTTTGTGCAGCATCTCATTCAGTCGAGAGCCACCAGATTTATGTAGTTCAGCATTAATGCTGTCGAGTCCAGGGATTTCCCCACATTCATTTGTGCAATGTGCAATAGCTCTAGAAACTTCGTAAATTGTTGGTTGATTATCTAACTTATCCTTAATGGGGAGTTGATCGACTTGGTCTATGAAGCCATTATCAATATTAGATGGCCGATTCAAGAGTTAATTAAATTAATCCAGTGATCACAAATATTTTCTAGTTTTGAAAGCAACCTAGAGCAATCCTTTGAGCAAAGTGGTATGATAGAGGATTTTACTGTTTTGAGCTTCAATTGAACTGCAGATCGTACAGCGGTAGAAATGTTCAGAATCGATCTGTTGACGAGAAGTTTTTGCTCAAGTAATCTTTTATGATGGCGTCATTGTCATCAAACCAGTCTTGGTATTTTTTGTCTATGTGTCCCAGCACATCAAGCGAAGTATTATAAAGCTTTGATTTAAAGCACGAGCAAGACTGCAAGCGGTTGTGTAAAATAATATTTTAAAACTTGCATGAACCAACTTTACTTCTGGAATAAGAATTAACTGTTAATCCTGTTATTATTATTATTATTATTATTAATAATATAATAATAATAATAATAATAATAATAATAATAATAATAATAATATAACTATCCTACACTTATATATACAATTGTACCATGATTTACGAGTTTAATTCGTTCCGCTTGTAACTCAATTTCCTCGTATATCAGAGAGAGAGAGAGAGAGAGAGAGAGAGAGAGAGAGAGAGAGAGAGAGAGAGATGACACCAAGCTTGACCAGTGTTAATGTATCCATTTCAGTCTTCGCTATATGTTCCATAATTCTAGCCTTGTGCCAGACTATCATCGGCTCTGTAAGCGCGCGTGCCCGTGTGTATGCATGTGCAAATAGCTCAATTGTACGTTACATTATTTCATATAATAATGCGTCGTAACGCTTTGATTTGATAATGCTGCTGACGTACGATTTTCAATTCCAAATCGCTTCTCATTGTCTTTTCCTCAGATCTTTGCAAAAGCCCCGCTGATCTGAAGGACAAACTCACAATGCAATTCGATTTATCATGCCATCGGCAAATTAGAAGGACGGAAGGGAGAGTAGAGAGAGATTTCACGCACATTTTCAACTCCTTGAAATAGTCCAAGTGGAACAAGTCGTCTTCTAGCGCGAGTGAGCGTGCGCGTACGCGTACGGCACACACACACACACACACACACACACACATTAAAACATATACACATTTAGGTAAATAAACACATATACGTATTTAGCAAACCCTCTCCACTAGTATAGTGTAGCACAGGGTCATTTATAGTTATAGTTATTTAGCGGAGTTTAACAGGCTTTCCTTCTAGACTGGTTGCCAAGGTTAAATAACCCAGTCTACCTAATATTTAGCCATATCTGGAGGGAGAATATATACACATTTAGGTAAATAAACACGTATATGTATTTACTAACCCCTCTGCACGAACAAGATGTGACACAGTGTCAATTTATTTTGCGGAGTTTAAATGGTTTGAAATGAGAGTTTTCCTTCTCCTAGACTGATTGCCGTACCAAGGTTAAAGGGCACAGTCTACCCTACTATTTACCCCATAGTTGGAGGGAGAATAGTTGGATTCATACTTTTCCATATTCGGGTAGTAGAATCCTTTCTTTGTATTTTTGATTTTGTAAACATAGCATTTCGGCAGATTTATTCTTCAGCCAACGTCAGGTGAATTATAATTCAGCAGAGTTAAAATATTTTTATCTAGATTATTTTGAGTTCGTTCTACGGAAATCTCTTTGAGACAAAACGATCCCAAAAGATATACACAATATTAATAAGTATAAACAATTACAAAAAGGGCCGGTGGATTTATCACAGTATGATAGTTTAATTATTACAACGTTTGATATATTAACTTAAAAGCTATTGCTAAATAGTTCAATATGTAAAAAGTACAATAATCTTGATTTATCTCACTCATTTTTCTTTCTTTTCATCTTTTCATTAACTTCGAATAAAAATGATTTGCATTATCGCTTCCGCGCGCTTACCCACACTCTCTATCTTTACCTTATTCTCTTTTTTTCTTTCTAATCATATTTTTTCTGTGTAGCGTATCTTTTTTCTTCGTTTTATTTCTTTATGATAAAAACAAAATAGCCATTATTTAGTTGAGGTGATGACACTCATAAGAAGTAAGTATTTGGCTGATAAACTCCAGATAATCAGGATTTACATTTTTGTATTTCATCTTTGATTATTTCGACGGTCTCATTTTTAACCAGAGGGAGTTGCAAGATGATAACGGTCGCACTTTTAAGGTACGCGAGTTATACATAGATTATTCAGCTAGATATGAATTTTAAGAAGCAAACATGAATTGAATGTTTTCACTCTTCCTTTAGGTTAACATTGATCATCTCATTTTCAATCAAGATTGCTAACCTGAAAATTAAAATAAATCTCCTTATTTTCTAGACAAACGATATTTCTTTTAATAATGACCAATTCTGTTTGATAAGTACTTTTCTTTTTTTAATCCAGCTGTAGATAATTATATGTCAATACATACAAACAGCATAAAAACTAAACACATTATCAGTGTCCACGTTGGTTATGAATAATTTCCAATCCATTATATCGAAGGTTCATCATAACAGTGCAAATCCTATCGTTGTTTGTCGAGATGAGGTGACTCATTTTTGTGTTACGGATGGACAATGGTGTTAAAATTATTATCAAATGTCTTTTTAGTTCCGAATAAGTTTAAACAGTTCCAAATTCGATAAGATTACACGATAATGTGATTTATCTACTTTTTCTTTGAAAGATGCGATATTGCAAAAAAAATAGCTGCATATGGTCTTTTTTTTCCAGCTAGTCGACATTATTTAGTAATGTGTTATGTCAACAGAACAAATGCCGGATATTGTTAACAAATTATCCCGAATTATCGGTGGAGACAGTTTGTAGGGGAATTGAATGGTGAGGTGGATGTCGTTCGGCGTTCACAGTCAGCGTCCACTGACCCTGCGTCTGGTGATATTGGTTACAAATCATGATGAAAACGATAAAGTAGGAAAGGCAATAAATGCCAAGAAGTGCTCCGAGAAAATACTGCACGTCTCTTTCTAGTAATGGGGTGAACATTGTTACACAGATTAAGATAATGAAGACGGTAAAATATATTAGCGTGAAAAGTTTCATTTTAAAGTCAAGAAATGTAGACGTTGCCGTTTTTGACCGACGGTGATAACAGTAACTGGATCATTTTTGGATTCATTTACAACTTCAACAACAGCTGGTTCGTTCGTTGTAGTCGTCAAATTTTCTTGTGTAGACTGTGGATTTGACTGGTCTTGTTTCACTTTCAATATTACCACAGGTTCAACGTTGTGTTTAAGCACATGTACGTAAGGTGTTGGTCGTCTGTTTTTGATACTGGCTAAGTGGAGCCTATCGGCATCTAAGTCATCCGAATCTCTTTTGGACGAATTCTGTCCCTCTGAACAATTAGGTTCAGTATTGATCTCAGTAAAGTTAACGACTTTATCCATACTGACTGTGATAAAATACTTATAATATTTAGATCACTACTTAAACTATATTTTGCAAATTCCATTGAATGGAAGTTGTAAGTTGTGAGATCAGTTATAGAAAACGATTCTTGTTAACATTTAAAAATTAAGAATAACATAAAATTATATAGAAATAAAGTATAAAAAGTTTCATTTTCTGGCGTCTCGGGATTTATATTAAACAGTTACTTCAATAGGAATTGAATGACATTTTCTATAAGAGAAAATAGAATGTCAGTAGTTTGTTTTTAAAAGGTTATTAAAAGAAAAGTCCATTGTTATGTATTGTTATTAAATGCACATAAGATTTCCAGATGTGTCTGTATTACCATTAGACATCGAACGGATGTCGTCCATTTTGAATGATCAATGAAAACGCACTATTTACAGTAACTGCAATAAAAAATCCAACTGTAACATAGAATCAGTTGGAACAATCATTCAGAACTGAATATAAAAATCACCAGTTATATATTTTTTTCTCCTTAAAATTCTTGTTCTATCAGGCACGAACCAAAACGAATATTTTGTCGCTGACACTCCCAAACTATTTCTTTTTTTTAACCCAAGTTTTGGAAGTCGATTTCTCTATCGTCTTACGATTTTTTTGTTTTGTTTTTGTTTCCTTTTTCGTTTCAGTTTTTTGGTTGATTACAGTTTTCGTTTGAACAAATCACCATAAAAATAACTCATCAAATTATCCTTGTTGTACGTTTCAAACAGAAAGCATTCACAATCGATTATATACATTTGTCAAGTACAACACAAAAGCCGATATTTTTTAAACCTTAAAAGCGTAACCACTGTCGGTATTATTACACAAAATATTCATATTGAATTTATCTTTTGTCATGCACGTTTTGTTGAATCTAGCATTTTGTAGAATCAGGAACTGAAAGGTAAAATTCAAATCGCCACAATATGAGATCAGGTGGAACAAAAGTAGTAGTAGTAGTAGTAGTAGTAGAAGTTTTAGAATATTTTTCTTTTCAATAGTATTTGTCACATCCACAACCACCGTTGATGTATAATAATGTTAATGATTGAACAGATCGTATATTGTGGTTAGAGTATTGAATGATGAATACCGTCACGTATAATTATGTTATTCCATATATTTGGCATCCGATTGTGTTAAATATAAAAGCTTCAAGTCTTCACGAAAAATCTCCAAATGTTTTAAATTTAAGAGGAATGAACAAATAAACTTCCTGGATATCTTGTAATACTGCACATACGTTGAAATTAAAATTCGACAGTTTAATAAATAAATAAATAAATAAATAAATAAATGTATGATAAACTTAAGATTTTGTGTCGCTGAGCAAACCTCTGTTAGATTGTTGAATATTTCGGTTTCTTTTTTGTTAAAAATAGGCCGAATTGGTGAAGAATCCTGTGTTTAATCTTCAAAGACTCGATGTAATTTTCCAGATCCTTTTTTTATCAGACACATAAACACAATAATATCTTGTTATTAGGTCAGTATTGTTCAATATGAATTCAATAACTGACAAAAGAAAAAAACCAAAAAAAAACCCAAACTTTAAAGTTTGTCAATTATACGAAAATAAACTACAATCCCATTATAGAAACAAACGTCATAAAACAATTGACGTCATGAATATAAATAAGAGAATGAAATCATATGAGGAACACTATAAGGCTTATTCGCTTGTCTGTATTTATGAGATGAGGCTTGATATGAATAATTTTGATTTTTCAGACTTGTCTTGATCTTTATTATGGTAGTTATTAACACAACGTTTCAGTCGCTGTATCCCCCAGCCTTCCTCATGTGTTTTCTCTGTATCCGAGTATAGTAATGATACGATCTGGGAAATCATTTTAACGAAGTAGCTCATATGTTGGGCTGTAGTAATTTATTGAGTAGACCAAGTATAGAGATGAACCATTCATTGAAAAGGCTAACTCAAATTGCTTTTAAAGTAAATTACTTAAAAAATAAAAATATAAAAAATGACTGATGTAATTGGATTTTACGCCTCGAGTTGTACCGGAAACACCAATACACATTTTTCTAAATGATCGTGATTCTTCTCGTAAGACATGTCCGATTGATATATGTGCAAAAACAAAAAAAAAATGAATGAGCTCTTAAAACGTTCTTCGACGCTTGTTTGGTCAACTGTCAAACTATTAAAAATGATTTCACAGGTTGTATCTTTACTATACTCGGATATTCAGGAAACACCTGAGGAAGGTCGGAGGATACAGCGGCCGAAGCGTTGTGTTAATAACTATCACAATAAATATGAAGACAATAGTTAAAAAGAATCAAAATTATTCATTATAAGACTTATTCGCTTGTTTGACACATCGTTGAGGATTGAAAACGGATTTGAACTGCTTAATTTCAATGGAATTTTTTAAAAATTATTGTTTTACTTATCGTTATAAAACCTTTTATTCTCATCTTGGCAGACGCTCACATATGCACAGGTATGTATTTACCCAACCACTCTGTCGTATGTAGGATGTGATCCAGGGTCAATTTGTAAGCGTTGTAAATTCAGAGTTTATTTCGGCACTAATGCAGAATAACACACAAGAGGTAATATTGGATTATGTATAAAAATCATAACATTTCATTGACATTCCCGAAACCTTTGAGGCGCTAGAGTTAGGATTAGTTTTAAACTACTTCGGGAGTTTCCGATATCTAATGCTATTTATACGTAGAGAGTGATTCTAATGATATTATTTCATGTGTGCTATTCTGCATTTATTCCTTTATTTCCTTCTCCTAGACTGGTTACCCAACCAAAGCTAAAGCATCCACTCTGACATACTATTTGCCATAGCTTGGGGTAAAAGAGATGAATTAATACCTTTTCCAAGGGCATTAGCGCAAACAGCCTTGTCCAGAATTTCAACTCAGGTCACCGATCGCATTTCCTGAGACGACATTCGTTACGTTAAGCGCGCTTCAGCATGCGCATATATGAACAGGTTGAAAATGCTAACGTTAAAGAAGTCATCCCCGAAATTAACTTTTCGTTAATAATTTAATGTATTGCGTGTTTAATTGATTGATGGAATAATTTTAACGGCATGTCCACACATCTAGGGTTACTTTATGCCTTAAACGTCGGGGAACTGTTTTCCTTGTACGTTTATATTTACATTTTCTGTAGTTGTTTCTTAACTCTTTTTTTTTTGTTTGCACACAGTTATATGATTTTCAAGTAATTATTTCTATTTAATGATAGTCATTTATATGCACACAGTCATATGGTTTCAAATTACAAATAATAAAAGTAAAGTTGGCGGAGTGGTCTTTTGTCGGTATCAGCTGGACAACGAAGAAGTCTATCCCCTTTTTGCTAGCGCTAGACCAGGAAGATTTTTTTTTTTGCTGAGGTGGAGTGCCATACCTACCGTCAGTGTCTCGCCTTATTATACCTTGGAATTGGTAGGATACTGGTCCCCGCCAACTCAGCGCATGAGTAGCATTGAACAAATAACCCTAAGTAAAAAATTATAACTTCAATTAACTATTTTAATACAAATAATTTTCAGCTATATGGTATCAGGTATCCCGGTTTAATACTAATTTTTAAACAGGTCTCTTTAACCCATTGATTGGGACTCTAACAGGTGCTAACACTCCTGGTGAGGAGTACTCCTTCATTGCCATTACTCCCAAGTCCATTCTGACCGGAGTGCTAGTACTTATGTGAGTCCTATTGATCTTAGTAAGTCAAATTGATCTGTTTAAAAATTATACGTATTAGACAAGACCGCATACAAAGAAAAAATAACCCATAAAAAACTACACAAAAATGTAAATATAAATCCGATACTAAAACAGAATGGCGCGCAAGAGATAATATCATAAGATTACATACACACAGCATTACATTTCACAGAAATACCAGAAACCTTCGAGACGCTAGGGTTAGTCTTAGGGTTAGGCTACTTCGGGAGTTTTCGTAATCTAATGCTATTTATACGTAAAATGCGTTTCTAATATTTCTTGAACGCTATTCTGCATTTGTACGATAAATTACAATGAACATAATTCTCTAACCCATAGGCATAAAATAATCCCCGACGGGATGGCACGCTGTTAAAATCAATAAACCTGTCATTTCTGATATATACTGAAATGAGTGGTCATTATGTTAGTAGATGTGTCATATGCGATCAAATATACCCCACACACACACTTTTTTTTCAGTTGATAATATTGAAATAACGAAGGTCATAAACAAACATGAGTACGTTCTATTTTATAAGTTCCCGGGGAAATTATGGTCTGCAGTTCACATCGTTGTTCATTTGATAAACCAGTCATCTTAACAAGAACATGATTTGTTGTGAGGGGAGCCTCTGGACAGACATCTTAACTTTGATTAAGTCGTTCACACATTTCACACTCTCGCTACAGCGATTGGTCTCTTAGATAATTTGTGAAATTCACGTTTCTCAAGTATATAATTATCAATCGAAGCAGCAAATTCGTGTCCACTCAAAGAAAGTAATTGCTTTAAAGAATACAAACAATGCAAACACAGAATAGTCCAATTGCATGTAGTGAAAGAATCGATACATCGTTCGTAAGCTGAAGGTTTATTCTCTCCACTCTCTCTCTCTCTCTGAACATTGGTTGCATTAAACTAGTAAGCGAGGTGAGTGAGTGGGAAGTGTTCATTGTATATTGTTTTTTTTTGTTTCTTTTTGTTCTGTGTGTCTTGTACATTTGTTGGAATTCCTGAAAACAATACCTCGTTAGACGTTTGGCATGAAAGGACGCTGGCTTCTCGCTATTCCTCCTTTGTTTCGCTTCCTTTGTTTCGAGTGAACTATTGATGTTCATAATGATGTGGGGGTTATAACTGGATTAATACTGCGCTAAAATACCAACGGTTTTCTAAAGTAGGTGGTACCGACTCGTGTAATAAAGGCGAGGATAAAGAGGGAAAAAGAAGTGAGGCTGACAGGATGACTTTTGCAACAAGGAAGCAACTAAATTTTGGCTGAGATTAGTTGTGGAAACATAAGAAGCGGTTGCTTAAATATATATATATATATATATATATATATATATATATATATATATATATATATATATATACCAACTCCTCCGCACGAGCGGGTTGTAACATAAGGTCAATTTCTTAATCGGAGTTTAACAGGTTTGAATTCAGAGTTTTTCTTCTCATAGATTGGTTACCTATCCATGGTTAAAGAGCACAGTATATCCTACTGTTTACCCACAGCTAGAGGGAGAGTAGTTGGATGCATACCTTTTCCAATGGTATTAGCGCTATGTGAAATGCAAACAACCTCGGATAGGATTTGAACTCGGGTCGACGAGTCCATTTCCTACGACGCTAACCATTACACCACGCGCCTCCATGTTTTATTTACCTAACCCGTTTGCCACAGTAAGAATTTGACAACGTAAAAAGTATGGGGCATCCAGCGAGAGTCAAGCTCGCTTCTCCGTTGTAATGAATCTGCGAGACTAGCTTACTAACAATTACACCACGACAGTACGCCTATTGTATTATAAAAACATGCATGACACTGGATGGACAATGTATGTAGTAATGAGTATGATGTGGTGTGACCTACCCAGTCAGTGTGTGCTATCTCATCTGATAAGGAAATCAAGTGGTATCCTTGTTTGATGAACGAAGGATGGTAGGGTGACATTATCCAGTTAACAGGGGCATTTATCTCAACAAAATCTTTAAGGATTTCTCTAAAATATTTTCAAACAAAAATATCCCCGGCTCATTAGTACACATTTTACATCACACATTTGACCCACTCCCTAAACATCAAATTCTCTTCAAAGTCAAATGACTGACCCCATAAAAATAAAAAATACCATTCCACGCATACTAAGCCCACACGATTTTCTTCTCATTCCTCTAGATTACACACCAAAACCCTCTCCCCCTTTTCTCTCACCTAACCAATTTACCTTTTCACTATAAAAGCAGAAAGTACAAGCAATTAAGTCAATAAATTCTGAGAAAGCTTCAACGAATAATATCAATTGAATTTAGTTGTTTGTGTTGTTGTATTCACATTTTCCTCTACTCTCAACCACATTTTGTCGGATTTATTCAATCCTTCACTCCTAATATATATATATAGATAGAGAATGATATATATATATATATATATATATATATATATATATATATATATATATATATATATATATATATAGAGAGAGAGAGAGAGAGAGAGAGAGAGGAGGGGGGGTAGAACTGTAATGCATATTTGTTATCAATATGTTTTGATACAGTTATTTACCTTCAATTTTATCCGAAAAAAAAATGAATAAAAACCGACTATGGAATTATGGGATGCCTGTCGTTGCCTGTTGTAAGCGATCTGCATTATATCCAACGAAAAACAATGAAGAAGCAACAGCACGTAAATAACATTAAATCAGATCGAGAATCATAACGAGATTAACAACATTAGAATATGAATCTATACATTATGTGTTTCAAGTTAGTCCCATTACCTTTATATTATCGCAATAATCGTGATAATAAAAATGGTTCCGATAATGAGAGAAAGAAAAGCACAGTACGAAGACAAAGAAAGTGAAGATGAAAAAGATGTAAATGAAGAAAAACACGATGAAGATATCATAAAATGGAAACTAATGTAAAAGTATTGTAATTACATTCTTTACTTTCACAGTTACCTCCCGTATTTCTCCTTTTAGCCGCTAGGTGGCGTTTCAAAGCAGTAAGCGCGAAAACCAAAATCTTTCTTTTGGAAATGTTCGCTCGAACATATAAGACGTATATTTGCATTTTCCTGTTGACGTGACAGAGAGCTTCTACTTCTAGTAAGACCGTGCGCAAAAACTCAATTTTAACATGAGAGTCAAAACTCTTCATTCTTTAACCCATCACTTTAGAAACATTTAATACTAAAGACTATGGTGATTTAGGCCACAAATATGGTAGAAACATGAGTTAGTAACAGGAAGTACATGGATCAATTTTTTTGAAGAATATTGTATTACATTCATATATAAAGAAAAAACAGTTGTAATATTTTCAGTTACGACCAATTTGTTCTGTTTATGGCTATATTCTATTATACATATATAAACGAACATTAGTCCACTTAACTGAGGTCATTATTAAACTATTTAACGTATTTACACACGGTTATTCACGTTTTATCTACTGGTATAGGAGGAACAACAAGTTAACGTCCGAGATGTCCGAGATGTTAGCTGAAAAAGAGAGAGTTACTTATATTTTATTTCTGGCGTCAAAAATTGCGGGCCTGTGATTGGTTGGCATGAAAAGGGGTATGTCGACCAAAGGAGACAACCCAACTACTTTATATATATATTTCTTTATAACTCTTTAACCAACAATTACCTATTAAGAATATCCACTTACGAGTATACAGTAATGTAAACTTTATTACGACACTTGTTATTTTCTTTTCTTTATTATTTTCTTCTTTATTAAGTTTTACTTAATAATAACTATTTTATTCTTGTTAAATCATCGTAAACTGATTTGCTTATTAAACTACATGTAATGGTGAAGTTTCAATTTTTGAACTCCGGGGCGTGTTTAATACCCCTTCATTGCCATTATCCCAGGTCCATCCTGATCCGGAGTGGTAGTACCTGTTGGGTGTCCCATCTATGGGTTAAATGGAAAAAATGTATTGAAAAAAAAGAAGAATTTTCAGTACCAAGAAAGAATAAAGCAAAATGTCTTTAGCATAAAATAACCCAACAATGGTTGATACGCCATAAAAACCAACCAACCAAACAGTTCTCCAGAACAGAAGTAATTAAGAGTTGATATTCATTAATATCAAACTATTATATCCCACCCAGGATCTATTTTATTTACAAACAGGCTTTAATAAATGTGTTCAGGTTAATTTCAGTCGCAACTAAATCATAGCAACGAGCTAATGGTTTACAACCAGCGAAAGACAACTTTCACCAAGTGGAAAGGTTTTTAACTAGTATAAGTTGAAAATGTTCTTATATGTTGTTAGAAGGTTCAAAGTAACCTTCCAACGTGGGTACATATATGTAAATAAATTAATCCCAGAAAGAAGTTATATATAATAACAAACATAAACTTTATTCTGTGAGATCATGGAGAAAATACATACATGAAAGGTATACACGTACTCATGACAAGATACAGTAAGATATGAGAAGAGATACATAAAGAATGTAGGACTAAGTCCTGAAGAAGCGATACAGAGTTACATGTAGAAATAAGTCACTGATAGTTTGCTGGGGCGGGGACAAAGCCGCTCACTTAAGGGGCAGAGGCACCAAGCGCCTAACCTTTGTGCTTTGGTTGCCGGACCGAGAGAGAAAGAGAGAGGTTTTATCCCGAGCTGCTGCCTAAATACTCTAGCCACCTATCGGCAAAAAGCTGCAGCAAGGGAAGATAACCATATTGGACTCATGCCCATCCCAACACTAGCATTACATACACACCCGTTACAAAAGAAAACCAAAAAAAAGAACTAAACGAAAATGAAAGAAAAAAATAGCAACTCCAACTGTGTTTTTGTTTTCATTTTCATTGTAAGTAACAAATCATTGGGGACTTTGCCGTGGAATAAAAGTAGGAAGGATGTATTGTATTAATCTTCCAAGAGAAACATCGGAATTTATTTATAACATCGCTCTGGAAAAATAGTTGCGGTAATAATTACAAAAATGATATAGGAATGTAGTAGTTATATTCTCAATCCAGATAATTTCAGTGAATGTCTTCTATTTTATGGTGGACTCATATCTATCAGAATTTATATAGAAATACATTTAATCATTCACTATTCAAACATATAATTGATTTACCGTAATCCCGACTCTAACTCCAACACTAATTAATTCACAATTGAAACATATAATTAATCAAATAACACTTATGTGTCTGGTTAAATAAACATGTATTCGCCGTAATGTATGTTTATCTATCCTATTATTTTTACATCACCAAAAAAAACAAAAAAATAAAACAAAAAACAAACCCAACAACAACAAAAAAACAACAAAAAGCAAAAAACACTTTCCGGCTGAGTGATTGTCTTGTCTGTTGAAAAAAAATCAATACGGACGTTTTTTAAGATTGTAAGTTGTTTATTTTTTGTGTGCGTAAAAGTTCAGAAATAAAAAGAAATAGACTGAAACTTATTCTTATCTGGATTGTGAATGTGAATACTACATTTTTATACCATCTTATTATAATGAAGATTCGGTATTTGTCTGTTTCTAACCGAAACTACGTCGCTGCTTACATCACAATACCATTTGAAAATGCGTAAGTTTATCAATTAGTATTCGATTTATAGTGGAAATCATTAATACAGATAATGAATTTTATTTATTAATAAATCTATGAAAATCTGAGTTAGATTTGCCTCAAAACAGCTTATGTTATTAGTACATTTAAAATCCTGCAATGTGTCTTATATATCACTAGGAAATAATGGTTTACATAATAGATGATGTTGTTAATTTGCATACTGGTTTTAACAAAACCGCGTTTAATAAATGTGTTATTGATCTCTAATATTATTGTTTTATTCTCCAACGTATTAAAATCAATCCTATGAATTATTTTAAATAGAAGCCAATCAAAATATAATTGAAATAAGTGTAATCTTTTTATATGCGTTCTTCTTTAATTTCGTTAGTCTTTTTAATTTAATATATTCATTAGATTTAAACTTAAATAATTACGCTCGAAGGGCAGATATCCTTGCTAGATTTAAAAACAAAACATTACTGCTGTCTTTCTTTTTTTAGTAAAGGATATTCTAAATAAAGACAGAATAACTTTCTTACCTTGAAAATCAGTATTCCTAAATACGCTGTTATCTCAGTCACAAGGCAAGCCTCTCCTAAAAATAGCGAATTCGATTCTAACTGGGTGGCTCATATTTGTGACTTTGTACCAAACTAAGTTTTGTTAATAACTATAAGAAAGCATACCATGAACTGGAGCTTTAACCGATCATACAACGTGAAAAAACCGACCCTCCTCTCCCTCAAAAAAGAAAAATACCCCCCCCAAAAAAAACGGGATTACAAATAAGTCAACCAATTTAAACCTTTTACCACGTGGTTTAACAATAAATCGAGGCAACTTTGTTCATTCTCATATATTTACATTTGAAAATAGTTCTTACTTGATGCTATACAATGTAAATTGAGGGAATTAAAACAAAATTAAAATAAGAAAATAAAACATAAAAAAATAATAATCTCACAGGAGCCCTCAAACTCGAAGAACCTTCTGGGAATGCACAGAAAAAGCCCCTTCCTACCACCAAGAAGACGCCCCAGCTATTTCAACGCAGACCTTTATTGTGAAAAGACGCTACTAACTGGCTCGGGAAGAAATTCACTCTCCTCGAAATAGCCATGAACTTAAAATTAAAGTTTGAGCCTTGAAAGTGTCTTTGTCTCTTCTTTTCCCTATTACTTTTTCCCTATTACTTTTCAGATCGACGACCAGCAGAAGGAAGAACCACATATTATGGGGTTTAAGAAAATTAACCAGCAATACGCACCAAATAACTAAAAGCCTAATCCCACAGAATGTGTTTAAGGAGTTGGAGTCTACCTCATCTTCTTTCAGAATGAGAGTTGCTATTGAATCTATTAGAGATACTAGCAAAAATATGTGTCCTACGTTGGGCGCGAGTATTTAAGTTTTAATGTTATTGTAGGGACACAAAATTAACTGTCTCCATTAGGATTGTAGGCGTGGATTCCCACGTCATGTGTCCGTTGGTCAATTGACAATTCAATCCTTTAACTTTTCTTTTAGCTGCCAGATTCTGAAGGGTTAACACTTCATGTTTTTTCCCACTTTGAGCGAACAACCTACAGATTCATCCCTAATTTTACTTGATTTCTATATAACATTATACATAGTATTGCTTATAATACGATTAAGAATAAACAATATTAGAGAGAGGGGGAAAAGAAAGAGACAAGAAGAAAGAATGAGAGAGACAAGAAGAAAGAAAGAAAGAGACTAAAAGAAAGAGAAAAAGAGGGAGAGAGAGCGAGCGAGCGAGCGAGCGAGAGAGAGAGAGAGAGAGAGAGAGAGAGAGAGAGAGAGAGAGAGAGAGAGCAGGAAGCGCGTACATTCGCATACACATATCAAGATACCGAAAAGTGTGGTGTGTTCAAGTGAAACCACCCTATATACAATCTTTGATCTCATTCCTGTTAGGAGAAAACATTTTCTTTTTTGGCACGGATATATTCTATAATGAGAAAAATCAAAGAGTTTTCTTTGATAATAAAACTGACAAGGTTATCTGATGTGAGGCCACACACAGCTGACTAAAATCCATATTAGTCTATGTAGATTAACTCAGGTCAGCAGATTTGCTCTAAAAGAATCTATGATTTTTGACACAGCGACATCTACATTAGTCATGCAGTGGCAAATATTACTGGACATCTGAAATGATAAAATTTTACTTAAATTCAATGTAAAAAATAATACAAAAATGATAGGAACTAAAATCATACCGCCCTTTCGGCTTGGCCAGTAGAATACACCGACTGCACCTCTGCAGAGTGGATGATCCTCCCACAATGAGGCCACCGGTTGGCCGTGGGTTGCGACCCGTGATGCTTAAAGATGAAGCCCTGGTGGCTGAGTAGTCCGTTACACGCAACACTCCACTTTGGTCCTTACTTGGGCTAGACAAGCGGTCAAAGACGCCATTTCCGATTAATCGGCTGGTCACGTCAAGCCCTAGCACCCATATGACTGTCCCAACCCTATTGTCCTTATGGCAAGCCCCAACCCTTTTCATCATATATGTGCTAGAAGGCGGTGGTTGAGGGTCTTCATGTCCTGGGTATGACGATAAACTCTATCTAATGGTGATGATCCAGTTCTGGAGCTCTGGGGAATTTGGCTTATCCCTTCATCACCATTGCTTCCAGGTCCACTCCGACCCGTAGTGGTAGTACCTGTTAGAGTCCCGTCTATGGGTTAAATAGAAAAAAAACGAGTTTAAAAATGCGTTTAAAAATTGAGTAACCATCAAGAATTGATAAAACAAAACATCTTCGGCATGAAATATTCCAACAAGGATTGACATGCCGTAAAATCCAATTAACCAACCTAAAATCAAATAACTCAGCTAAGTACGACACAAAATTATATAGAGGGTACGAAGATTGTGCTGAACTGATATTCTAATAGGATAAGGGTTGCCAACCTTAAAAGTCAGTATTCTAAATCCTAGATTTTACCTGTGCACGAACCCTGACCACTCCCTTTAAATAGAAAATGTCTTACTACTACAGAGCTTATAATCCCCTTTGGAACGGTAAGACCCCCCTAAAGAAAAAGCTGTCTTGGATATGACCCTAGACTGCATCTTATGGTAAGGTTCCAGTTCTGGAGATCTGGGAAGTGTGGAGTACCCCTTCATTGTCATTACTCCCAGGTTCACAATGAGAAAGATTATGTCCGTCTGTATGTTTGTTTGTATAACGACCGAAAGAACGTACTTTTATAAAGGGAAATTGGTGGAGACCAGCAAAGACTAAAGTTCAATAAAATCGACATCCTATTTTTGTTTGAGAAGGGTTAAAAAAACTTTTTACCTGATTTTCCAGAAGAAAAGCTAAATAAAAATACAATAAGGATATTAATCAATTATATTAAAAAGAATAATTAAAAACGATTAAAAATAAAACAAATTAATTAAAGTTAAAACAATAAAAAGCAAATATAAGACAAATATTATTACTTGCTGTCCATCGTATCCGATGATGACACCATGCGAATATGTTTCCTCCATTTGATTCGATCTCTGATTGCGTCTTGCCAACTGCCTATAAGGATGTTCAGGTTTGTCTTGATGTTGTCTAAGGCACATATACAAACAAGAGTGATAATACAAATAAACAACTTAAAAACGAATTAATCAAGAACAAAAGATAAAATATATATATAGAAAAATATTTTTTTATTATTCTATATGTAAATATAGATAAGCGATCCATTTTTAACTTTTAAAATCCCGGGCAACGTTGGGTAGCTCTGCTAGTAAGTATATGATTGGCGGAAAGAAGCATCATCCCCTGTTAATTATAAATCACCTATCCCCGCTTGTTTTTTTAAAGAAACAATTTATGATGTGAATTATATGTGTGAATGTACAACAAACAAAATATTTATTTATTTTTGTCGTCTCTCGTGAACCTTAAGTTAAGGCTGGGATCCTTGTTTTTATCGCCACGGGCCAACATTATTTGTGGCTATGTCTTAAGTAGAGATTCATCCCTTCTGACAGACCTCGGGGAGGAGAAAGAAGTTGGTATAATATATGAAAGAGCCAACTCTGTCGGCGCGGGTTTTAGAATACACGGAATGCACCCCTAGCAGAGTGATAAGACCGCCCCCTAATGGGACCACCTGTTGGCCATGGATGGCAACCTGTGATGCTTAAAGATAAAACCCTGGTGGCTGAGCAGTCCAGAACATGCAACACTCCACTTTGGCTCTTACTTGGGGTAGACAGGCGGTCAAGCAATAGCACCTATATCATTGTCCTAACCCTATTTGCTCATTTGGCAAGCTCCAACCCTTTTTATCGTATGGGTGCTTGAAGACGGTGTCTGGGGTCTTCATGTTTTGTGTATGACATTAAACTCTCTGATGGCGAGATTCTAGTTCTGGAGATATGAGGAATACAGAGCAGCTCATCATCCCATTGCTCCTCGATCCACTCTGACTCGGAGAGGTAGTACCTACTAGGGTACCATCTATGGGTTAAATAGTACAAAATGAGTTCTAAAATGTCCTTTAAAATTAGTTTTAAAAAGAATACTCATCAAAAAGTATAAAATAAAACGTCTTCGTCATAAAATGACCCAATGGGTTGACATGCCGTAAAACCCAAACAACCAGCAACCAATTCTCTTTCTATTTCTCTTTCCTCCCATTCGCTCTTCGCTTCCTTCTTTCTTTCTTTCTTTCTTTCTTTCTTTCTTTCTTTCTCAACCTCAGTTTCAGAAGGAACAAAAGTGTACTGAAACTGCTAATAATTCATCAATATCCTGATACTAATCTTTTCTAACTGGATTGTTAAAACCAATAGCACATGCTTCAAGAAGGAATAAAACAAAATGTCTTCGTCATAAAATGACCCAGTGGATTGATATGCCGTAAAACCCAACCAACCAACTGACAGAACCCTGAGGAGGAGGGTGAGGAGGATGAGGAGGAGAAGGAGGAGGGGGAGAAGGAGGAGAAAATCACCAAAGATGGTATAACACATAAAAGCTGCAATGCACCCTACAAATGAAATATACAAAATTGAAAGTCACGTTAATAATAATGAGGATCAGTAATCTATCAATTACCCTCCATTCTAACAGATTTTTATCTACGAAGGCACCTAGCAACCGGAATCTTTAAATTCAAGAAATATAAATTTATATCCATTGTCTGTTGTTGCAGATTTAGAAAATTACAAGAAAAATCAATACTTTTTCATTTAATTGTTTAGCAATTCTTATTATAATGGAGATTGTGTGTTTTTCTGTCTGTAACTGAAAATATATTACTACTCAAGTCACAATTTACTTACTTATTTACGTCATATTCACGATGATTTTATTTTTATTTAAACCTCAATTATCAATAAAATTATTAATACTGTTGGCTATATCTACATACTAATAACATGCAAGTGTATTTATATATACAACAAAATAGCACTTTACAGTTTGAACGGGAAGACTAATTTGCATATTGATATTAAAAAAAAATTGATTTTTAATTAATATGTGCTTAGTATTATTGATTTCTAATTGTTTGGATTTATCTTAATGAATAAGAGCAAAAACCTCAGAGATAAATCTTAAAAGTAATCCATTAACAAGAAGAAATAACTGTAATTTCCTAATTTAACTATTTAGTTAAATTAGGAAAATTGAGCAATGAAAGACTGGAGGGATGGAAGTTTAAGATCCAATTGTTCTATTTTTTGATTATACCCCCTCTGTTTCAAAACCTTTTATCTGTATTCATATTTAGTTTCATTAGTCTTTCTACTTTAATATAATATTCTATTACATCAAAACTTAAGTACTTGCACCGGAGGGTGCATATATTTGCTAGTAAAGATAAATATTCAAAATATTTTTAATATATATAAAGTTAAGGTAGTGTAGACATGAAATCGACGCCTGGTTATTGACAATTTTTTTCGCCTATGCTATTTTCAGACCAAGGTTTTGTTCTGAAGATCGCATAGGCATGGAACTTCATTAACTCAAATATAAACGCTCTATTAAAGATATTGAGCACCATCTGCTTGTAAATATAGCACCCATATCATCTACAATATATATATATATATATATATGTGTGTGTGTGTGTGTGTGTGTGTGTGCGCGCGTGTGTGTGTGTGTGTGTGGAGAAAGGTATACAAACACAGAATGTTATAGAAAATGGATGTTTATTATAGGTAGTAGTGTCGACGATGCAACGTTTCGGTCTATTAGACCTTCTTCAGGACTTGGATATAGTACTTGCTTCAATGATGGACATTTTCAAAATGGTGAAACAGGAGGTCGTCAGTAAGGGGAAGGGAGGTTGGGGGTGGGTAGTGGATTTTCCTTTTCTCTAGATAGGGAGTGTATCTGAAGGGGTTCTGGTAATGGTACCGCAGGTGTAGGTGTAGGCTTGTATATACGGGATTTGTAAGGATTGGTTCAGAGTATATGTGTATGTGTGTCTATTTATTTAATTTTTTATTGTGTATGTGGGGGAAATTATAGGGGAAATGGATTTGTCATTAAGTTACAGTTTGTGGCTGTATCTTTAATATTTTATCTATCTGTTTGTCTGTCTATCTATCTTTGATCTATCTATCCATCTATCTGTCTATTTTTAATCTATTGGTATCTATCTTTCTGTATATCTGTCAATATATCTATCTTGAATATGTTCATATCTATCTATCTATCTATCTATCTATCTATCTTTAATATTTCATTATCTATATTTCTATCTCTCAATCTGTCCTTAATATGTCTATTTATTTTTAATCAGTTAATATCTATCTATCTATCTATCTATCTATCTGTCAGTCTGTCTGTCTGTCTTTAATCTGTTAATATCTATCAATATATCAGTCCATCTATCTATCCTTAATCTGTTAATATCTATCTATCTATCTATCTATCTATCTATCTATTTGTCTTTGATCTGTTAATATCTAATTATCTTACTGTTCGTCTATTTGTATTTAATCTGTTAGTATCTATTTATCTATCTATCTATCTATCTATCTATCTATCTATCTATCTGTCAGTCCATCTATTTATCTTTAATTTGTTAATATTTATCTATCCATCGATCTATCTTTAATCTGTTAATATCTGTCTATCCATCTATCTGTCCATCTATCTATCTTTAATCTGTTAATATCTATCTATCTATATATCTGTCAATCTATTTTACAATGTTAATATCTGTCTGTCTACCTATCTGTCAATCTGTCTATCTTTTATCTGTAAATGTCTATCTATCTATCTATCTATCTATCTTGAATATGTTCATACCTAATTATTCATTTGTATATCTGTCTGTAATGTGTTATTATCTATCTGTCTATATATCTTTAATCTATCTGTACATCTATCTATCTAGTTTTTTTATTTTTTTTATTTTTAAATTT
Organism: Doryteuthis pealeii; assembly: GCA_023376005.1. Taxonomy (NCBI): domain Eukaryota; kingdom Metazoa; phylum Mollusca; class Cephalopoda; order Myopsida; family Loliginidae; genus Doryteuthis; species Doryteuthis pealeii. The sequence continues at coordinate 1,034,249 of CM042150.1, forward strand.
TTAAAATTTTAATCCGTTAATGTCTATCTTTCTATCTATATATCATTCTTGAAGATGTTCATATCTATCTATATATCTTTACTGTGTCATTATCCATCTATCAGTCTGTCAATTTATATTTAATCTATCTGTTTATCTATCTTTAATCTGTTAATATTTATCTCTCTATCTATCTTTAATCTGTTAATATCTATCTATCTATCTATCTATCTATCTATCTATCTATCTATCTATCTATCTTAAGTATGTTCATATCTATCAATCTATCTATCTATCTATTTATCTTTAGTCTGTCTATCTATCTGTCTATCTTTAATATGTTGTGATCTATCTGTCGATCTATCTATCTTTAATGTGTTATTATCTATCTATCTGTCTATCTGTCTATCATTAATCTATCTATCGATCTTTAATATGTTCATATCTATTTATCTATCTATCTGTCTTTAATCTATCTATGTATGTATCTTTAATGTGTTCATGTCTGTTTATCTATCTATGTGTCTTCAATATGTTCATATCTATTTATCTATCTATAATATCTATCTGTCTATCTATCTTTAATATGTTCATATCTATCTATCTGTTTATCTGTCTATCTGTCTTGAATATGTTCATATCTATGTATCTATGTGGTGAACGGTGGACCTTTTGTTTATATGTGTGTGAGTGTGTGTGAGGGGGGGTATGGGGAAATGTGTTGGGGAAGATGGATTTTCAGTTGATATTTTGTGCATTGCTTGTGTTTCAGGCCTTCACTATTTGTCTACATTTTGGTTGTGGGTGTTGGAGAGGGGGGAGGTAAGATTGTTGTAAGTGTTGTGTGTGTGTGTGTGTGTGTGTGTGTGTGTGTGTGTGTTTATTAACGTTGTTATTGTTATGTGTGTGTTTTATATTGTTGTTGTTATTATTACCTTTATGCTAAGTATTGTCTTGTCTGTTTGGTCTGTAACTGTTTATGATGGTTTTACCTAGGTGTGAGGAAATATTGAAGAAGCCGGATCTAGAATTAATGTTAGGTATGTTGCTAATGGCACTGGTGATGCTTCTTTCCACCAATCATATACTTACTAGCAGAGCTACCCAACGTTTTTTAAACGGGATTTTAAAAGTTAAAAGTGGATCTCTTATCTATATTTACTTATAGAATAATAAAAAATATATTTTTCTCTATATATATTTTATCTTTGGTTCTTGATATATTTGTTTTTTAAGTTGTTTATTTGTATTATAACTCTTGTTTGTATATGTGCCTTAGACAACATCAAGAGAAACCTGAACATCCTTATAGGCAGTTGGCAAGACGCAATCAGAGATCGAATCAAATGGAGGAAACATATTCGCATGGTGTCATCATCGGATACGATGGACAGCAAGTAATAATATTTGTCTTATATTTGCTTTTTATTATTTTAATTTTAATTAATTTGTTTTATTTTTAATCGTTTTTAATTATTCTTTTTAATATAATTGATTAATATCCTTATTGTATTTTTATTTGGCATTTCTTCTGGAAAATCAGGTAAAAAGTTTTTTTTTAACCCTTCTCAAACAAAAATTGGATGTCGATTTTATTGAACTTTAGTCTTTGCTGGTCTCCACCAATTTCCCTTTATAAAAGTACGTTCTTTTAATACTGTCGGATTAACGTCCTCACATTTCTCCCATATATATATATATATATATATATATATATATATATATATATATATATATAATATATATATAGAGAGAGAGAGAGAGAGAGAGAGAGAGAAGATAGATAGATAGATTGCTTTATTGATAAGTAAAGAGGGCTCAATATCATTAATAGAGCACACATCTAAGTAAGGATAGTGAAGACAAAGTCAACGGCGTTTGGTAACTGTCAGTTTCTCACCTATGCAATTTTCAAAACAAGTCCATGGTTTGAAAATAGTATAGGCGAGAATCTGACTATTACTGAGCGCCGTTGACTTTATGCGTTCGCAATCCTATCACACACGCGCGCACGCGCACGCGGAGCTCTTTGTTTTAAAATCCATAAGAAGGACTCCGGTGCAGGGCTCAAATCAGTTTTTTGTCGGTGTCATAGAAATCTATCTATCTATCAGATGACTATCAGATTCATTGCTAGACATCAGACAATAACAAAAAATTCAATATATCGTTGCTATATTCCTTGCGCATTCCTTTAGTCATGAAGTAAGTAAGTAAAGTTGGCCGGAGTTGCCTATTGTTGGTATCAGCCGGACAGTAAGGGAATCTATCTCCTTTTCGCTAGCGTTAGACCAGGGAGATTATTTTTGCTAAGGTGGAGCTCCACACCTACCGTCAGATCCCCACTTTACCGCATAGATCAGATTACTCAATCTGTGCTTCTTCTACGCTGAGTTGGTGGGGACTGGTATCGAACCAGGAACCTTGCAATACCTAGGCGGGTGCTCTATTGATAGAGCTAAACCGGTCTCTCTTTCGGCATAAAGACCAGTAATAATCCCCTCATGTACACATAAGCGAATAAACAAGATCATGGGAGTTTGGATATATCTTTTCTTTTTTCCCTCACAAGTAAAAAAAATATAAAAAGAAAAAGAAAAAGCCATGTTGGCTGGGGCTTTAGAACACACCGATTTCACCTCTGTAGAGGGGTAAGGCCCCCAACACACTATGGAGCCACTTGTTGGCCGTGGGTAGCGATCCGTGATGCATAAGGATGGGACCCCGGTGAATAAGCAGTCCATGATATGCAACATTTCACTTAGTGTAAACGGGTGGTCGGAGAGGCCTCTCACGATCAATCAGCTGCCTACGTCAAGCTCTAGAACCTATATGATTGTCCTAACCCTGTTGCCCTTATGGCAATCCCAAACCCTTTTTATCATATGTATGCTAGGTCAATGTCCTGGGTATGACGCAAACTCTATATGATGGCGAATTTCCAATTTTGGAACTCTGAGGAATGTGGAGTACCTCTCCATCACCATTACTCCCAGCTCCACTCTGACCTGGAGTTAGGGTCACATCTATGGGTTAAATAGAGAAAAATGAGTTTATAAAGATATACTTAAAAATGAGCTTTAAAAAAATTGAGTACCCATTAAGAATGAATAAAACAGCCTCTTTGGCATAAAATATGCCAACAAAGGTTGACATGCCGTAAAATCTATATTAATAATAGAGATTCGCTTCCGGTTTTTACCACTCTGCCAACTTTATTGATTGAATTTACATTTAACTTATAATCTAATTTAATTTAATAAGTTAGAATTTAATGATAATTGATCAGCTTAGGTTAGTATTGTACAAGGCCAAATTGAAATAGATTGTTTTTGCAAGAATATATTAAGCGGAGAACAACTGCATGCCTTCAAAATCAGCATTCAAAACACTAATTGTCATAAGAGTTCTACAGAGGAGACGCTTGTAGCGTAACGTTTATCGATAAGCCGATTTAAAATTTCTATTATCGGAACTATAAGCGTTACATTTGGCGTTAATTCCCTTGCGAAAGGCATGGACCCATCTCTTCTAACCCCCAACTATAGATAAATAGGGTAGACTGGGTTCTTTAACCTTTGGTATTATTGTATTAGTTAATTCCATTTGCTAATGCATTAAACCTTAATGTTAGCCCACTTATCCGCCCCTGATTTTATATATATTCTAATGACTAACTTGAACGAACCACTCTTAACACAGCTCCTTGTTCAATCCAAGCCATCCTTGCGAACTACGATCATATAAAATAACAGTTACTAACGGGACCTGTGGATATACCACAGTATGATAATTTAATTATTACAACGTTTGATATATTTACTTAAGAGTTATTGCGAAATAGTTCAATATGTAAAACGTATAATAATATTGATTTAACTCTCTCTTTTTTCTTTTTTCCTTCTTTTCATATTTTTCCTTATATTCGATTGAAACAGATTAGCGTTATCACTTCCGCACGATCACTTCTCTACTCTTTCTTTCTTATTATATTTTTTCTGTGTAGCATGACCTTTTTCTTCCATTTCGTTCTTTATAATAAAAACGGAATGGTCCATCATTTAGCCGCCACGGCACCCATAAGAGATAAGAATTCGGTGGATAAGCAACACCGGATAATCAGGATTTATATTTTTGCATTTCATCTTGGCCGATTTGGATGTTCTCATTTTTAACCAGAGGGTGTTGAAACGGTCGTACTTTTAAGGAACACGTGTATTAATATATAGATGGGAGTCGGTCTAGGAGAAAATAAACTCTGTGCATTCTATCTAATTGTAGTCCCCTTAAAAATTGATCTTGTGTCGCATCTTGTCCGTTGTAGAGAGGTTGGCACAATACATATCACCAACAATTGGTTCCGTTACGAAGTAGATAATTAAGTCCAACAGGAAGACAATAGATGAGAATCTTGCCTCACTACTAAAGCTTCTTGAGTGTATTTGCTTAAGGCATTGCCGGATAAGTCTTCATTTAACACATATAACAATTATATCATAATGTAACAAAAATAGTCGTAAACAGTATTAGTTGTGTTTCCAGTCATAACTAAAGCCAGCGAACAAAAAGGGTGGAAGTTTTTTTTCTCCCTTTAGAAAAAGGACACAAAAAGACATCTCCACCCACCCACCTCCAAAAAAGTCTGCGCTGAACCGAAATTCTTCGCTTAGTTAAATATATATCGTCATGTCACACTGACGGCACGGATTCACCTCTCCCACTCTCTCAAACATCGTTCCTGACAGTTGCTGGTCGGCCTACATTGAAGTGTTTATGTGTGGGTGTCTGCAGGAGAACTACACTTATGAGTTCATTCTTGCTTCTCCAGCAGTGTCCAGCATTTTCTTTTTACTGAGAAGGAAAACTCATATCATCAGAATCCTACTTGTGTTGCAACTCCGCGGTAATAATAATAATAAAAAAAAACCCATAGAGGTCAAACTCCGCGCCAAGACAAACATGCTGCCTCCATAATCATTCAGTAATATTGTTCCAGTTAGTCACTGAGTATCAGATATAGAGGAAGGGGAAAACGATGCGTATATCAGTATAGTGAATAAGCATATCTGCAAGACGGCTGAAAAAAAACCCCAAAAAACCGATACTGGGTGGATGAAGCTCATAGATCAATGTCCAGGATAAGTTCAATCAAGAAACTACGGCTACTCATCTCTAAAGGTGGCTTAAATTGATGAATTAACAAAATAGCTAATGAAAGATAACTATGACCAAAAAAAAAAATATATATATATATATATCAACGAATTGCTAAATGCTTAAACTAAAAACTTATTGATTCTTTTGATAAGGACTTTGGAATTATTTTCAACAATTGGCATCACACACACACACACACACAACACACACACACACACACACACACACAGAGGCGCGTGGTGTAATGGATACCCTCGTAGGAAATAGAAACGACGAGACGATTTCAAATCGTATACGAGGCTGTTTGCGTTTCACATAGCGGTAATCCTCTTGGGAAAGGTATGAATCCAACTATTCTCCTTCCAGCTATGGGTAAATAGGGTAGACTGGGCTCTTTAACCGTGGTTAAACAACCACTCTAGGAGAAGAAAAACTGACTTCAAACCTGTTAAACTCCGCTTAAGAAATTGACCTAGTGTCACATCCTGCTCGTGGGGTGGATATATATATATATATATATATATATATATATATATATATAATAATATATAAGGTGTTATAATCCCAAAGTGTGTCTTTCTAATAGAAATATGTTAACAGTACTAGCAAATATATGCACCTCCGGGTGCAAGTATTTAAGTTTTAATGTAATAAAATATTGTATTAAATTAGAAAGGCTAACGAAACTAAATAAGAATACAGATAAAAAGATTTGAAACAGTATAATAAAAGATTTGAACAGAGGGAGTATAATAAAAATGGAAAAACTGAAACTTACTCTTCCATCACTCTCGTCTTTCATTGTTATTTTTTCTAATTTAAGTATTTAGTTAAAAGAGGAAGTAAAGAATAAAATGACAGTTATTTTTTCTTGTTAATGGATTTCATTTAAGATTCATTGAAGAGATTTTTGCTTATATTCATTAAAATAAAACCAAACATTAGAAATCAATAATACTAAGCACATATTATTAAATTCGATTTTTAATATTAATATGCAAATTAGCCTTCTCATTCACACTGTAAACCGCTATTTTCTTGTATATATAAATACAATTGCATGTTGTCAGTATGTAGACATAGTTAACAGTATTAATAATGTAAGACAATTTTATCAATAATTGAGGTTTAGATAAAAATAAAATCATGGAGAATGTTATGTCAATAACTAAGAGAATTGTGACTTGAGTAGGAATATAGTTTCGGTTACAGACAGAAAAACACACAATCTCCATTATAATAAGATTACGATGTCTATTGATGGAAGATTAGTGTAGAAATAGTTACATTCCCCAAAATAAAATAGTAGATAATAAGGAAAGCACAGACTTACGATGGGAACGGAAATAAATGTGGGTTATTCCTGCAAGGGAAACAAAACTACATAAGACTTCAGTTCAAGGATAATATTAGATTGTTAAACTGGAGAAATGAATTAATGGTAATATACAAACACGAAACCAAATTCCTATTATACCATTTCCCCGAGATGGACTTTTCTGCATGCTCGCTCTCTCTCTCTCTCTCTCCACGCCCCTCTACCTCCCCATCCTTCCTTTTTACGCTGTAAGAATTTACTATCTTCGGTGTTCTCTTTTTCTTTCCATTTCTTTCCTCTTTTCTTTCATTCCCTTTAGGTGCGAATTTCTTCTGTGGTAACAATTACAAAAATGAATGTCTTACCTCCTAAATCCCCGACTGATGATCGTAGTAATCCCAGTGTGAAACTAAATCACAATGTAAAGAATGGTGAGTCTATACTTTACAATCTTGATTCTTATTACGGCTTTGTTTGTCTACAATATATGGATAATTCAAATGGAAAACTAAGAAAAAAGGTTTGGTTGGTTGCTTCGATTTTACGGCATGTCAACCCTTGTTGGGTTATTTTATGCCGAAGACATTTTGTTTTATTTATTCTTGGTGGGTATTCAAACACTTTTAACTCAATTTTTTCAAACACATTTTTTCTATTTAACCTATAGATTGGACCCCAGCAGGTACTACTTCTTTGGGTTAGAGTGGACCTGGGAGTAATGGTAATGAAGAGGTACTCCACACTTTCCAGAGATACAAAATGGGAACCTCAACATCAAATGCAGTTAAACGTCATAACCACGACACTAAGACCTTCGGTTACCGCCCTCGAGAACATATAAAAGGGTTAGGGTTTATCATAAGAGCAATAGGGTCAGGACAATAATATAGGTGTTTGTGCTTGACGTGCCAGTCGATTGGAGGGAGCCTCTCTGACCACTTGTCAATTCTAAATGAAGATCAAAGTGGAGTGTTGCATGCCATGGACTGCTCATTCATCAGGATTCCATCCTTAAGTATCATAGGTCACCACCCACCGCCAACTGGTGGTTCAATAGGGGTAGGGGCTTACTCTCTGAAGAACAAGAACAAGAACAAGAACAAGAAGAAGAAATAATTTACTTGAAACAACACAATAAGATATAAATCTTACGAGAAAGTTGTCAACAGAATCGTGCTGAAATTCGATAACTTTTGTACGCATTGAAAAGTGCTTGAAAAAGTGTGAATATTTCTATGGAATTATCTTCATGAAAACTCCAATGGTTTTGATTCCTTGCACACGATGATAAACTTTGCAGAAGACAACCTACCATTACAATTCCTACTAACTAGATATTTCCTGTTTGGTGGACCTCTACCCCGCTGTGTATGTGTGCGTGTGTGTGTATGTGTGTGTGAGTGCGTGTGCGTGCGTGTGTGTGCATGTGTGTGTGTGTGTGTTCTCGTTTTTTTTTCGGTCCGTATCTGTCTTAACAAGGAAATGGATCCAAAGAATAGAACCACTGATATGGCCAGCACGTTCCCCAGATGTCACGCCGTGTGGTTTCTGGCTGCGGGGTCTGCTTGTAAAAGGACGTGTCTACGCTACGAAGCCATACAGTGCGCAAGAGATAGAATCGCATTGATATCTAACAATATTTAACCAAGTGTCGAAGGAATCTGGTGAGCACCTGAAGACTATTCGAAAGATGTGTTGACAGGAATGATGAATTGGTGGAGACTATTGCAGACATAATGTCATTTGTCTGTATTTTTAGATGAGGCTTAATGTGAATAATTTTAATGTTTCGGACTGTTGTCATCATCTTTATCGTAGTATGTATAAGCACAACATTCCGACTGCTGTATCCTCGCACCTTCATCAGGTTTTCCCTGTTTACCTTAGACTAACATCATCATCATCTCTTCTTATCTTCGGTCAATCTATATAATTTCACAATTTTAGCGTTTAAAATTGTTTAAAATAAGTTTCTACTAACTTACAAATATTTTATTTTCTTATTCATACTTTGATTTTCATTTTTCATTTTCATAAACACTAAATATCTGTTAAATCAAAAAATTAATTCAAATTTTCAAGCCAATTTACTTAAGATTTTTTAACGGCTAAGGTTCAGAGAATATTCTTAACAGAAAATTGTAAGACACAATTATTACATTTTAATGTCTCCTAATTTCAAATTCCAATTCAGATGATAACGGTTGGGGTAAGTAATAGCGTTTATTACGACGTATTTTGAAATTTCTATTTTGGAATACGTATTTTTTTTCCATGCTCCGATTTGTTTTTCTATATCTTTCATTTAATAGAATGTACTATAAATTTAGACCTAGCCAATATATGAATCACATTTTTGTCTGGTGGCATTTTATGCTGCTAGGAATGCCCTGAATTAGTGGTAACCCCAAACTTGAATTCAGGTTTATCGTCTGACGATGACTTTAGCCTAAGGTAACCAAAGAACATCTGAACAAGACCCGAGGATATAGCAACTTAAACGTTGTGTTTATACATACCACAATAAAGATGAGGACAACAGTCTGAAATATCAAAATTATTGGCATAATGTCAATTCTGTTTCTCTAAAAAAAGGTATTTAAATAGAAGTGTTAATATTTTTAAAGCACCTTTGATTTCAACTTTTTAGTATTTCAAAATATTTTTCTTGGTTGGTTTTGTATTTTTGTCGAAAATTTAGGCCTGAAAATTCCGCACAGTAAAATGTAAAAAAAAAAAAAAAAAGATTTCTGAAAATTTGAGATGAGTGATAATTAAAAAAAAATATTTCAATCTTTGTTATTTTCCCTGAAACGCTCCGATCAGGTCATTTCTGCCTATCCATGCATTATTTGGTGCATAGTCTCGTTGGTCTTTGCTATCGGATAATACACATGCAGGGATACAAGAAATAATCATCTCCATTGGATAATTTACATGTCCAGTAGGAGCTAAATAATAGTAAGAGAAACCACTTCTCGACTTCTTTTGCCTCTGTTCTTTGAACAGTAAATACATTGACCCTACCAGGAAACAGTAAAGCCACACATGGCGATATTATCTACACTTACCAAGTAAGCCGTTTTCTATTTTGTACCCTTTTCACATACTGCCTGTTCATTGAACAATATATGTATAGTTTTATCTGTTGGAACACATTAATGTACTCTTTCTTTTAACACTACTGGTATGTATATTGTATATATTAAATGTCCAAGCGTGTGTAAAATACCCTCTTTTGCCTTTCTTTCCGTTGTGTTCAGGGTTGGTATATCATGAATGTTAATGTTGGTATTCAGTGATTGTAGACTCGACTAAATCTCTTCCTTATACACAAGGCGCGTGTAATGCAATGGTTATCGCCATACGAAATAGATAGGGCGAACCGAGTTCAAATCCTACACGAAGAAAACTCTGAATTCAAACCTGTTAAACTACGCTTAAAAACTGACCATGTATCACATCCTGCTCGTGCAACGGGGTTGGTAAATACATATACATATATGGATGTGCGTAATTTAATGATTAGATTTGTAGGAAATTGACACCTCGACCCAAGTTTAAATGCTGGACAAGGCTGTTTGCATTTCATTTAGTGCTAATACTCTTGGGAAAGATATGCATTCAAATACTCTCCATCCAGTTATGGGTAAATAGTAGGGCAGATTGGGTTCTTTAACCTTGGCTAAGTAACCAGTATAGGAGGACGGCAAACTCTGAATTCAAACTCCTGCTTAAGAAATTGACCTTGTGTTACATCCTGCTCGTGGAGGGTTTTGGTAAATACATATACAGAAGCAAACCAAAAGGTATAAAATTATATATAATGTTCTCCTATCTTTCTTCCTTGCTTCCTGGTATTCAAATAACCAAGAAAAAAAAACAAGACTAGAGACAGGACTAGATAAAACGTGTGCAAAAATATGCATAAGGATAATCTTTCTTTTTTTTTTTAAATTAAAATAATCTAATCGAAATAATCAAATTAATACATTTATTTATTCCATTCATTTTTTTCTCTTGCATTATTTTGTATTTATTTCATGTGGTTATTTATGCGGAATGATTACCTCGCGGCTATTTGGACTAATTTGATTAATCATTACAATCTTTAATGATCGGGGCGGGAATCGATAAGACTAACAAGAATCCACCCTTAAAAATCTGCAATTAGCTGCTGCTGCTGCTGCTTTATACAATCAATACATTTAAATCCCGTTGGATTTTGTGTCAGCAAAGAAACGAGTCTCAGATTTAATTCTTTGTCGTTGATTTTCAAACAACATCAATAAACACCGCCGACCAATTATTCTATGTTTGTCTGTATTGTTTTTCTTGAAAAAGAAATGTCAGGTATGGCTAACCATATATGGAATGAAAGGGGGAAACCATCTACCTTGAGGGATAAAGTCAAAATAATAGACAGGAAAAGAAGACGTCTTAAAGAAGCAGCTCATATGTTTGGTTGTAGTGACCTATTAAGTAGACCAAATATGGAGATGAACACAATATAGGAACCAATCATTAAAAATGCAAAATAAAACTTTAAAAATGAAAATATCGAAAAAAATTGATGTCATTGGATTTTACGCCTCGAGTAAAATAAACATTTTTTCTAAATGATCGTGATTCTTCAAATGACACATGTCCGATTAATAGACGTGCAAAAAAATGACGTCATCTTTTGAATGAGATCTTAATAAGTTCTTTGACGCCTGTTTTATCAACTATTAAACTATGAATTATTATTATCAGCTTAAGGTAAATATTAGACACGACAAAAAGATTCTCGACTTCATAACATTTGGCGAAAGGTGAATGCATGCTGCAAACTTGTGTGCGAGAATCGGGGCTGGATTTGAAACATTGTTTCCAGCCTTTCATGGTCACCACTAACCGGTTTCTGATTCTAGAACCTCCTCCCGCCTTCGTATATAAACAAACAAAGTGTTTAACATAACAGAGATACAAAGACTACATAGGCAAAACCTTAAAAACTTCTGCATACATCCTAGGTTCTCTTAGATGGCTGAATTATCATTATTCAGGACTCCAAGCCCGTTTTTTTCTGGCCCTGTCCTCTTACCTTAGATCTTGTTCCTGTTTTATCAGTAAAGACCAAATCCATCCGCCATAGAGAAAGACCCCATTTATTCACCATATTATCCACTAAGGACACCCATTCCCGTCTTAGAGGAACCGATCGGTTTGCTTTCGGCTCAACAACCAGAAAGAAAACCGGAAGTCCTAAATCTTAGCCGAGGGAAAGGAGGCAACCAAATGGCCCAATTTTATTTTTTTGAATGTCTTTTATTTCTTCCCACATTCTCCCCCACCCCTCAAAGTCCTCCCATCCAAAGTATGTTCTAGATTCTTATCACATTTCATCCGTAAAGGGAAATATTTGAAGTAAAGAGAGACTGTGGAATTTTGGTTGAAGTAGGCTGCGCAAGAAGAATGAAAGTATTTGTTTTTCTATGAATGGGTCGGTGAGAATATCTAGTTAGCTAGAACCGAATAGTTGTATGATCAGTTTTGTTACCATTCCCCTTAAAACAAAACTTCCGGCTATATGCCGAGGTGAGGTGAATACTTCTGTAATCACTTTTATTGAATAAACGTTATTTGGGGTGGGTACAGAAGTGGGCCCACAACAAATAACTGTCAAACTATTAAAAATAATTTCCCAGGTTGTATCATTACTATACTCAGATACATAGGGAACACCTGAGGAAGGCCGGAGGATAGCGGCCGAAACGTTGTGTTCATAATTACAGAAATAACATTCTGATAAGATTTTGTTTAATGCACGAGCCAAGAACGAGCCTCTCATTGTAGAAGGATAAGCGTGTAATAGGCGACCATTTGGTCTTGCAATTATCATAAATTATTGGATGTCACAAAATCTACAAGTAAAAGAATAGGTTTAAAAAATAGAAATAAATAAAAGATAATTCATAAACTAGGTACTGCTCATTTTGACTTCACAGACAAATTTTACAAAATAGATTTAAGCCCCCCACCACCACCCGACAGAAAAGAATTTATCCAAAAAATCAGGGAATTATCTGATTTTAATGAAATTTTTAGTGTTGATTTATCAATGAATAAATTTTATAATACATCAGTTATTTTATTAAAAAACGTTCGTTTTTTTTAGTTCACTTAATTCTAACACTCATTTATTTTGGGGTCGCAAAATAACGGTGGGGTTATATACATTTGAAACTAATTACAGAATGAATAAAAAGACAAAAGACCAAATATGTGAATAGAAGAAACAAATACAAAGGAGTGCCACTGGTAATAAAAAAGTACAGAAAATCTGAAAATAAAATGTAAAAAAAAAAAGAAGAATTTTCGTGATTTTTAAAAAATCTGTTTATGTATATAACTACCTTTTAGATTATCAGTGAAAATAATTATACATCGATATTTGTACTGTTGAAAACGATGGGGTCTAAACTTTTCAATTGAGTTTTCTCCAAAAATTATTAGATAACAATGATAAAGTAGGCTTGTCATTAAATGAATATTTATTTTTAGAATTTAAAAATACGAAATTTAAAACTTAAAATTGGGTGTTTCATATTTTAAATTAATTTTATCTATTAATTAGGTATATACATTGTTTTCTTAATTCATTTCAATTAAACACATGGCCTAGTGGATAAAAGAGTAAGGTTAAGACAGTTCTAAGTGACAGTTATCTCTAGACTGCAGGTTCAATCCTGGTCAAGGGCAGCAGTAACATAGAATAATAATTAACACAGCTTAACGCCACTACCCCAGCTATGATTAGCGGAATGAGAACAGGATACCCCCGTGGACTGAATAAAAGATTAGGCTCCAAGTTCCGTGATGGCTTCGGATTTCGAAGATAAGGTCCCGAGTCCGAAAAGAAATACCTGAAGAAGGCCAGAAGGCACATCGGCCGAAACGTTGTAGAGATAACAATGAAGATGAGGACAATAGTCCGAATAATGCAGATAATACTAATCATCAAGCCTCATCTCAAACATTCAGAGAACGTATATTTAATGTTTTTTTGTTATTGATTTTAAGAAGAAACTTTTAAAAATGTTTCAAAATTGTTATAAAATAGTGCATCATAATTCTTCATTTAGCCATTTTTACAGAACTTAATTGTTTAAAATGTATTAAAAATAAATTACACAAGTATTATTATTTTGCTTTTTTTACTGATGTTTATTATGTTGCTTCTTTTCGACTAAAACAAAAATTTAAATAATTTAAATTCGATTTTAAAATGAAAATGAGCGCACAAATTGGTAGGACGTTTCATAAACTAATAGCAAACTGAAAGAGAATTTGCATGGAAATTTACGGTCAACGCCTCCATGGATGTGACACAAGGTCAATGATCAAGCGGAGTAAAACTGGTTTGAATTTAGAATTTCCCTCTCCTAGACTGGTTGTCTAACCAAGGCTAAAGAACCCAATATGTCCAACAATTTTTCCGTAGCTGGAAAGAAAAGTGGATTCATGCCTTTCCCAAGGACGTGGGGTAAAATGGCATTAACGTTCAGGATTTGAACCCAGGTCACCGATTTCATTTCTAAGCACGCATCCTTGATTGAATAAAGAAAAAACAACAACAAATATATGCAATGCTTGAGAAAAGCGAAAGTAAAACTAATTTACCTAAGACATGTTAGTCACCAAGACGGGTTTAACTAACAAAGACACAGAGGATATGATTTGGTTTGTTGAATTTTATGGCATATCAACCCTTGTTAGGGTATTTTATTCCGAAGACTTTTTGTTCTATTTATGTTTCATGGGTATTCAAATTTTTAAAACTCAATTTTTAACACATTACTTCTATTTAACCCCTAGCTGAGCCCTAACTACGACTCTGGATCAGAGAAGACCTGAGAGTAATGGTAATGAATGGGTACTCCGCACTCCCCGGAACTCCAATATTGGAACTTTATTATTATATACAGTTTAACGTCATACCCAGGACACTAATGTTGCAGATTACTATTGTTGCAATTTGTTTTGCGCGGGAAGTTCGAAAAGACAAAGGAAAATTTGAACAAAGAGACTGGAAGAGGAAGAAAGAACTTCCGGTCAAAGAAACAAAAGGATGTGTGGGCGGTTGCCTTTACTTAAGGGGTCAGCAGTAGCAGTTAGAGAGTCAGATAGGAGACGGCGAACAGAGCACAAGGATTCTGACCGTCGACACGGTCGAGCGCTGCTAGCGGGCAGTGGGGTTCCGCACCCTTACCTCACCATCCCAGCAACAGTAGCAGTAGGAGTGGAAGTCATTGTCAACCCTCGGTCATTTCATCGTCCACTCACACGCACCACGAGAGAATGTAAAGAAATAAACTAACGTTTGTTACAATGCCATTTGTTGAGTCTCTACGCCGACTACTAACCTACCCGCAGTATACCAGCAATGTATACGATTTAGAGTAGCGAAGAAGGGCTACGCAATACTAAGACCCTCAGCCACCGACTTCTAGCACATGATAAAAAGAGCTGGGGTAGCCATAAGAGCTATAGGTTTAGGACTAGAGCTTGACGGGATTAACCGATTGATCTGAGGGGCCTCTCAGACCGCCCGTCTAGCCTAAGTAAGGACCAAAGGGGAGTGTTGCATGCCATGGACTACTCAACCATCAGAGTTCCACCATTAAGCATCTCACACGTCACCACTCACGGACAACAGGTGGCTCAATTGGGGGGGGGGGTATCCCTTTGCGGCGGTGCAGTCAGTGTATTCTACAGTCACAGCCGACAGGAAGTAGGTAACAATATATATATATATATATATATATATATATATATATTGTTACGCGCGCGTATTCGTTGGGTACGACGAACACGCAGATGCAACAATAAAATTAAAAAAAGGTCAAAATGCGAGAAATTCCGGGTAAAAAAAAAATAATATAAAAATAAATAAGCACAAGGGATGGGGAATTTTCATTCTTAGTTTCGATGTGGTGAGAGTGCGGTGTGGAACACGTATGTCACATAACAAAGGACAGAGAAAGTCTCGTTGATATAATTAACATTTATTTACAAAATACAGGAATTGAATAAGTGGGCAGAAATAATCAATCAACAATAAAAGAAAACATATGCATACAATAAAGACCTTGGATAAGTATCTGCTATATCAAGAATATGGGTGAGCGAACAAACAGAACATTTAACACTTAGATACTTTCAAATTGTGTATGTAAAAGAAGAAATTTTTAACTCACTGAAACACCGTTGTCGATACAAATGTAGGAATGTCTATCAAATATTTTCCCGTTTCTTTTTTATGTTTTACATTTAGACTCTTTTCTTTCTCATATGCACTGAGTGTATCAAAGTTTTTAAGTTGGTTCAACAAAATGAATAAGTTCAAATATTATAAAAGTTTTCTTTCCTTTTCACAATCATCTTTTCTTTTCTTTTCTTTTTCTTTTCTCTTTTCTCAAGTGTTCACTTTCAAAAGTGTTCACTTTCAAAAGATGTTTTTTCTTCTCTTCAGCTATTTTCACAAATGTTGAAGATCCAAAGTTTCTTTTCATTGCTTCTTTTAACGATGTTAAAATCTGTGGGAGAGAGGCGAATTGCATCTGTTCATAATGACACAGTTCCCTGTTCTGTGCTGCTTCCTTTCTCTTTGGCGCGAAATCTGAAATTCGGTTGCTATAGTAACCATCTAGTCGTTGTCGTCGAAGGCGCGAACTCGGGGTTCACGAGTACTTTTTAATTGTGGGTCAAGCTAAGAAGTCAATAAAAGACATACATATCTTCTGTTCTGTCGTCGTTGGTAGGGGGATGGTTAATATTATTGATAATCAGGAGGAGGGATAATAGTAAACTCGTCAATACGAAATTCCTCTACCCAGTCAAGTTGAATAAACTTTCCGCTTACCCACACATTATTTAGAAATTTACAAAATTTATAGATATATACACTAGTTGATCTACTAGTATTACATCACAATATATATTTACCATTGGCATTTCAGTCTCGGAAGACTATGATAAAGTTTTTATGTGCCCCTGAAGTTACAGCGCCTCCTGTGACTGTGAAGTCCGATGTTTGAAAAAACACTCTCGACCATAGATGTCGCATTTGAAGGCTGTCCCTTAAGATGTTGATGTTCCGATGCTTTGTTGCCGCTGCTTTCTTCTGGACCTCATAGCTTAATTGTGTTGTGTCAGGGTGACTTCTGACATGTACAGTACTCGATGGAGATTCTGCCGCTACCGAAGGCGGTCCTGGACCAAATTTTCCCAGCTGGAAGGGACAATGCCAAAGCACCTGAGATCATTTTTGCAGATATCCTTGAATCGCAGTAGGGGGCGACCAATCTGTCTTTTACCAGACGTAAGCTCTTCATAGAGGATGTCTTTCGGGATTCGTCCATCATCCATCCGACGTACATGACCCAACCACCGGAAACGTTGTTGTCTCGGTAGAAAGTATAAGTTGGGGAGTTGAGCTCTCTCTAGGATTGCTGTGTTAGTGATCCTGTCCCTCCAGGTGATGCCCAGTATACGTCTAAGGCAGCGAAGGTAGAAGTTATTTAGCCGCCGCTCTTGGTGGGAGTATAAGGTCCATGTTTCACTTCCATACATGAGGGTGCTGATAACACATGCCCTATACACTTGTACCTTTGTGCGGATGGTGAGCTTGCTGTTGTCCCACACTCTTGCTGTGAGCTTCCCAAAAGTTGAGGCATCTTCTCCGATCCGGCAACTGAGTTCAGTATCAAGTGACAGGCTGTCGGTGATGGTGGACCTAAGGTAGGTGAAGGTATTTACGGCTTCCGGGGTGTAGCTGTTGATGGTGATGGAGGGGGGATTTACAGTTTCCTGACCCATCGTCTTGGTTTTCTTTATACTAATGGTCAGGCTGAAGTCCTGGCAAGCTTGGATGAACTGGTATCTGAGTGTTTGCAGGTGTTCCTGGGAGTGTGCTACCACTGCAGCGTCACCAGCAAATAGCATGTCTCGAATGACAAATTGCTTGACCTTTGTTTTGGCTTTTAGACGGCTGAGATTGAACAGATTACCATCTGTCATTGTGTGAAGGTAGACTCATTCTGTTGTTTTACCAAAAGCTTGGTGCAGAGGCAAAAGAAGATCCCAAACAGAGTGGGTGCCAACACGCATCCCTGCTTGACACCACGATGGTGCATATATATATAATATATATATATATATATATATATATATATATATATATATATTAGTTTTAAAAACACTAAATGTTAGATTCTAGTCATAACACTCCTATCAAAGCGTGTAAAATATTGAACTACTAGATTATCGAAAATGAGGCACAGATTAAGGTATAGTCATTTTTGTGTGTACAATTATATATATATATATATATATATGTGTGTGTGTGTGTGTGTGTGTGTGTGTGTGTGTATGGGAGTCTAATTTTCAGTGTGTGTGTATATATATATATATATATATATATATATATATATAGTGTGTGCATATTTTCCAAACCAGCTCTATTAACGTATTATGCATTTCTATATTCATTCATAATTACAACTTATTCGTTTGATTATTTTTATCAACAGTCAAAATTGTAACTTGCTTGATTTTTATTTTTTTATTTATTCATTGATTTTTTTTCTTTGTTTTTTTTCCTTCTCCGTTAAGTCACCCCCTTTTCATAAACAAACTCATGTATATATTATATAATCCTGCTTTCATAATTAGCATTGTATAGAATATATATTCGTACACAAAGTAATATATAGATTATCAAGAGTATCAATCGAAATACAAGATCACTTATTAGACAGTGCGATATCACTTAAAACAACCAATTACGAACGAAGCACCAAATGCTGACTGTACTTAGTTTTAAGGCGGACACTCATTTAAGTAATGATTTGATTAAGCAAGTATTTAGCACAATGTGCAAATATGGCGTCGTAGTGGACGAAGGAAGATTATGTAAAAAGGTTCAAATGATTTAAGAAGGACTACTTATTTAATACTGTCTGACTTGAGCTCATACGGCCGTCTTGTTTTACACATTGATCAACATAATCACTGAAGACTTCTTTTGATTGAACAATGACAATTTCATCGCTTAGAAACAAATCTAAGTTCATTGACATTCTACTTAAAAATCATGAGTCGATCTTTTAAAAGGTTTCAAATGATCCCGTTATCGAATGAACTAAACTCTTAAGCAAGTCGATCTTCCTCTTCTTTCACTTTATGGCTTTCCTATCGATCTACGTCTGCGGGGAACATAAACACACAACACAATTTGGTTTGAACTTACAATAATAATCAAAATTCTTAGCTAGTTTTGTGAACGAGAAAGTTTAATATTTCCCAAAAGTATTCGGGTCTAGTTTTAAAAAGAAACAGGATTTTGAATGTTCGAATGCAAACCAGTGGGGGTAGTATGTACTTTTGCCGCCCCTGGTTTGTGTCCAATCTGCCCCATCCACTGATCTTCATAAGAGAAAACATACACCATAGTGTAGCGAGAAGTAAAGTGAATTACTTCGCGAGGCTGCAGATTGAACTCGAAACCTCCAGGTTGTGAGCGGTGACTTATGGTAAGCGTCCTGTCACCACTATTGATTGGAGTGATTCGGTCGGTGAGGAGGCATAAAAGCCGAGGCTGTTTTTCCCGCGACTGTTTTCAACTGGGAGGTCTGGTTGTTCACATCAGTCTTAATTATGACGCTTGAGTGAGAACAGAAGACCAGACAAATTTCTTTTAGAATTTTCAGATCCCACTAGTTTAATTCCTGAATTAATACAAACAATTTTTTTTTACCAAATTTGCCACCTCGGTTAGTGACGCCCATGGCAAAAGTCACATTAGCCATTGGCATGTCACGCCACTGGCCTGGTGCTCAGCTGATATTCTTGTAATATACCACGCAACACGAATAGCAGGTGTGTGTGTGTGTGTGTGTGTGTGTGTGTATGTGTGTGTGTTAGATAGGAATACTTGATGTCATATATAATTGTGTATAAATTATTAATATTAATATTCGGAACACTTAAAACTATACAAGTGTTTCACAATGTCGGTTTAAAGTGAATGCCACTCAGAAATCAAGAACAGTAGGGTGGTACAAAAAAGTAAAGTTTTTAACCAAATGTTCTGCCTCTCATATCTCAAAAGCCATTGACACTCTACGTCACTGATGCAGATTTTCAAAGTGACCAATTTCGTTTTTCAAGAAACTCACGTATATTTCTCATTGTGTCTTTTACAATTGCTTCCAGGTCAATTCTAACCCGGAGTTAGGATCACATCGATTGGTAATATATATAACATTCTGATTTCGAGCCTGATTCCGAGCTTCTCCCCTAGTCTGACACTGCTCTCAGACTTGGTTTACAAATGTATCAACATTTCCTTCAAGAGAAATGTAAAGTTTTATTTCAATCTCCAATGATAAAATGAGCTTCCCATTAAGATTCCCATCCGGCAGTTGAAGTCGAAAAGTGTTTAGAAAAATATTCGTCATGAAGAGAAGCTGTTTATGAAACTTGCTACATTCTATGAAGTTTGAGGTGAACATCTTGTAAAACGAAGATGCTAACCAATGCATTTATTGTGTATTCAACATTTGTTGCAATAGGCAAAACTATTCGCTTCGGTAACAATTACCACGGATATTTCCTTCTCAAAACTCTTCTGGGTGTATAGAGCTAAAAGACACAAATGTTATTTATTGGCAATTGTTAAGGAGGAACTTTTCCACTCTCGTCTTTTTTTTCTTGTCATAAGCACGGTCAATATCGGCCACTCTAGATTTCCACACACGTTTCGTGATCAATCCTGGAGATTTTTTCCTACCTGATTAAACAGGTACACAGACAGTTTTAATCAAAGACATGTAAACTACATAGACAAATTAATTTCTATCCGTCTCAGGTAAATCAATAAATACATTTAAATGAAACTAATACAAACAAATCGTCATAATACTTATTCCATTTTAAATAAGACACTTAACCCTTAGAACATTGAAAAATTGTTGGAAATGTAATATGTTATCATTTATTATTTAACAGCGTTACATTCTACTAGCAGAACCTGTGGATATACCACAGTAGGATAATTTAATTATTACAATGTTTGATGCATTTACTTAAGAGCTATTGCGAAATAGTTCAATAAATACAAACAACAATAATAATGATTTAATTCTCTTTTCTCTCTCTGTTTGGTCCTTCTTTTCATCTTTTCGTTATGTTTGATTGAAACACATCAGCGTTATCTCATCCGCGCGCTCACCCCCTCTATATTTCCCCTACTCTCTTCTTTTTATATACGAAATATGTTTTTTTCTAGAATTCCACAGCGGGTGCGTATTATACATAACCTAGCAGAAGTTGTGGATATACCACAGTATGGTAATCTGATCATTACAATGTTTGATATGTTTACTTAAGAGCTATTGCAAATAATCTTTATATAACTCTCTCTTTCTCTCTCTCTCTCTCTCTCCTCTCTCTCTCTCTCTCTCTCTCTCACACACACACACACACACACACAAACACACCTTTTCTTTCTTTTCATCTTTTCATTATTTTTGATCGAAACAGGTTAGCGTTATCACTTCCGCGCACTCACCCCTTTCTCTATCTTTCTCCTACTCTTTCTTTCTTTCCTATTATATTTTTCTATATAGCATGTCTTTTTCTTTCCTTCCGTTCTTTATGATAAAACCGGAATGGTCCATTTTTAAGCTGAGGTGATGACACTCATAAGAAATAAGAATTCGGCAGATAAACAACACCAGATAATGAGGATTTACATTTTTCGTTTCATTTTGGACGATTTGGGCAGTCTCCTTTGTAACTAGAGAGTATTGCCAGATGATAACGATTGTATTTTTAGGAACACCAGTATTATTATACAGATAGGCAATAGGGGTGTAGGTATGCAATCCGTTTATTAATGATAAGATTTGACACAAGGCCGTAAGTAAGAAGCATCCAGTGAGGATCGAACTCGCTATTCTGCAGAAGGTAATATTTATATATAAATTAATGATATACTCCCATGAATTTTTATAATAATGAGAACTGAAATAAACTGAGAATAAACCCATGACGGAACGTTTATTTATTTATTTATTTTATCGGCATATCAACCCGTCTGGGACTATTTTATGTCTAGAAGTTGAAGAATCGTATTCATATTTACAATGTTTGTTTAGTTGTTTCTTAAGTTGTATCGAATACGAATAACATTTAAACAGATCTACTCGACCCATCGATGTGACCCTAATAGGTACTACCGCTCCGGGTCAGAGTGGACCTGGGAGTGATGGCAATGAGAGCTTACTTTACACTCCACAGATGTTCAAAGCCAATACCTTTAAGACTTATCATTAGATGCAGTTTAAACATGATGGTTGGGGCAGTAGAATACATCGACTGCAGCTCTGCAGGGAGTACAATCCCTCCAATGGGCCTGTAGCGTTAGTTTCGTATAGTTGTCTGCCCGGTTTAGTTTGCTGGTGCCCGCTAGGGGAAATAGTATTTAAGCGGCTGGTTCAAAAGGCTTCTCTCTCTTTTTCTGTTCCAGTAACCACGAGACACATGGGCTAGTCACGGTCTATCCCTTCTCGTTTGGGCTTTTGGCCCCACTTACATTACTGTAAGTTCTTCACAGCATGGATATCCCTAGTCTCATGTCTGTACTTTTTGTATATCTTGTACCATTCATGAATGTGTATTTATCTGTCTATATGTATCTTTTTACCTATGTACTTTGTATCTCGTCATATCCATGTGCTGTACTTATATTAAATGTTTTGTCTGTTAACCTTCGTCGGAGTTTTGTATTCAAAGTATATAACTTTGAACCATTCTTACAGGCCCATCATTTTTTCTTGACTTTATTTCAGTCTTTCTTTTTCATTTTCTTTATTTTGTTTTAGCCTTTCTTTCTTTTTCTTTTTCCTTTTCTTGATTTTGTGTCAACCGTTCTCCGTTCTTTTCTCTTTTTTTTCATTCAACATATTGTTCCATTCATTCTTTCTTCTTCTTGACTTTGTTTCGGTCTTTCTTTCTTTTCCTTTTTCTTTTTCTTGATTATGTTTTAGCTTTTTTTTCTTTTTTCTTTCATCATCTTGTTCCGTTCTTTCTTTTTCTTCAATCATTTTTTTAATATTTTACCATTTCTCTTTATCTTTATTAAATTTTCTTTGTTTCTTTGTTTCTTCATCTTGTTTCATTTTTTTCTTCTTTATTTTCTTTCTTCATTTTCTTTTTCTCAATTATATTGACTGTAAGAATAACCGCGTCAGGTCGCACAAAGCGCTAAGGGTATTATGTAACCCCGTACTACCTGTTTCATAGTCGGGTCATAGGCGACTAAACCGGTACCCCCACCAGGCTTGCCTGGTGAGGAGGGGGGCTAGACACTCAGCAGGACGAAAAACAAAACATGAAAGGGCGGAGGAAGCTTCTCGCTCAACGCGATAACATAGAAATACCTGGGTTGGTATCTAGGCGCGTAATAGTCTAAAGAACCCCCGCTGCCTTGTGGTTATCCTCTGGATAGGAAAAGGCTAAGGGAGAAAACCCTGACAGAAATCACGACGTGGTCTCCGTTAGGCAGTTCAGTGTGTCAAACACTACCTGGCAACTTCTGCAGCTAAACTGGCGCCGAATGTATTGGTTCATCATCAGCGAGGCAGAGAGCAGGGGGGGGGGGCTACATACATCTTGCTCAGGATCTTTTTTTTGTGGCCTGGAAGATTAACCTTTACTATATTTTTCATTTTGTATTATACGATAAATTGATAGAATTATTTCCGGATTGCAGCAAATCACCATTATTGTTTTTTTTTTTTTCAATAATAAAACTAATTTTATAATTATTACAGATTTTTAAAGGAAGTCTGGGAGGGATCCTGAGACAATTGCTCTCTTATAAATCCGGCCCTGAATTCAACTGTTATCCACTTTTTAAGAGTTTTCAGGTTACCTTGAATTGGTGTAACGATGAATTTTAATATACAGAAATTGATTTTCATATAACTTTATTTTTTTCGAGAGCCATTTCACATAAAATTCTCAGATTTTTTTTATTTTCATCTTAAAGAGATTGCAATAAACCGTCTGTAAGTTACTGTACAAGACTGACTTGCTTTAAGCGATAGATATTATTGAGCAAAGTCGAATTTGTCCCAAAGCGACATTAATGAATCTATCACCCTTGCAGTGTGGAACAAGCTGTTAATGGTTTCCAAAACTAACACACTCACCCGGGACCAGAGCAAGACTAATCGATGCCCCTAACCCAAGGGTTTAAACATTTAGAATAGTTTGTAAGTTTTCTTCCAAACAGCTTTTAGAAAGGTAATTTTTTTTTCATACTTGACGGAAGCGAACTTCTCAAGCCACGAGATGGAAATACACACACACACACACACACACACACACACACACACACACACACATATATATATATATATATATATATATATATATACACGCATACACACAGGCACACAAACACACACACACACACAACATAATATATATATATATATATATATATATATATATATATATATTATCTGGCTACACCTTAAAATTCTCAAAACACTTCCAACAGTCCCATCACTTTTTTATTTTTGTTATCGAGTAAATAACTATATCCTTCGGTTGTAATATGCGACGCATAGTCAGTTTAATGAAGGGAAAAGCATACACTTCCGCATTGGCAAGGCTCCAAATCGTCATGTCCCCGCGAGATCCAGACCCACCTTGTTTATTAGCCGTGACCAACCTGGAGACAAAACACGGCTGTGGAAAATACTACACGCCAGCTCCAATTCCGGGAAAGTCTGGATGCATCTGTTAGTCCAGAAGGCAAGATGATTTTTTCTTTCTTAGCAATCCGAAATAAAGTTAAAAACAAAAATAATTTTAAAAATGAAAGTACATTGGCCTGCTTGGGAGTATTTAAAAGATATCTAGTCGATTTCCTACGCACCAAAGACCAATATTAGAATTAGTATATCCGTAATATACTAACAGTGAAGACAACGGAAGTAAATACAAGGTAAAATGAAGTAAAAGATAATAAAAGGGGCGTGTTATGATGTCAGTAACAAATCATGGCATTGCCGATAAAGTAAACAAAACGACTTTAACACAATTCACATTACAGTTCTGTGTACTGAGACTCTTTCTTCTTTCTCATTTTATTTTTTACATATAAATATGGGATTTATGCTATGTTTAAAAAAATGAAGACAAACTTGAAAATGACGTTTTCACATAATGTCATAAGCCGTAAGAGTTATTACTGATGTTGTTAAATCTAGGTAACACGAGTTATGTGCCCTTGTTTTATTGTTGATTCACTTAGTAATAAATGGAAAAACCTAATAGACTGATGTTGTTACATAAGAATAACACGAGTTATGTGCCCTTGTTTTATTGTTGATTCACTTGATAATAAATAGAAAAACCTAGCAGACGTGTCTCCGTGTCGTGAGTGAGAAAGCTCTAATGAATGAATTCAATAACATCTAAATAAGATAAAACACATATTCTTTGTTTTTTAAAATATGAATTAGATTTTGCTGCCATAAAAAGTGCGTGTTTCCTGTACATACCTAAAATATTTTTGCGAACCTAAAATTAGTTTTCTAAGTGGCTATTTACATTGTTAATAACATAACACTTCGATTATGCAATAAATGATCGATGAGTTTGTCAACAAGAAAACGAAATTTTTGGTTTTAAAATGTTTGCTAAAATTAACTCGACGCCTGTGAAATCCGATTCGAAGACAATTACTTCATTTAATTAACAGGATAGTAAAAAAAAAAAATTAATACTTAATGTTTGCTTAAAATACTGTGAAAAACTGTTTTCCCGTTAACATGAATCAAAGGTCAAATCATTGTTATTTTACATTTCGCCTTACACTGCGATCATAAAACACAAGCAATTTGACGGACTGTCTCCTTATATAAAGTACAGAAGAACAAATGTGGCAAAATTTCATAAACCTGTTATTTGCATGTTAACTTGCACGTTAAAAGATAACAGACATTCAATCGTAGCGTAATGGTATAAATATATGTATATATATCTAAGTTGGGTGAATTGTCTCCTTGGTCGACCCATTTTCGAACCAACCAATCACTGGCCCACGATTGTTGGTGCCAGAAATCAAAGATAAGTATCTTCCCTTTTCCAACCTACATCTCGAAGGCAGAGGGCGTTTAAATTTGTCACAGCGAAAACGAGGAGAGCCGTTTGCAAATATGAAAACTTTAACATAACCATTTACCAGGGACTTCAGTTAAGTGGACTTATATTCGTTTATATTTATATAATACAATATAGCCGCAAACAATACAATTTGTTTGTAACTGAAAATATTACAAGTGTATTATCTTTATGTATAAATGTAATAAAATATTATTCAAACTCCAAGCTGTTCTTGTGCTTCCTGTTACTGACTTATATTTTTCCTTAAATATTTGCCGCCTATATCCTCATAATGGTTAGCAAATAGTCTTGCTGATCCATTACTACTGAATAGTGAGTTCGATCTCCATTGGATGCCCCATACTTTTGACATTGTTACATAATAGGTTGCTTATTAATTATGTACAATAATATAGAATTAAAATGTAACTGGTAAGTCAGAGTCCTGGAAAATATTCGTAAAATAATTGACATGGCTAAATCCGTCACTGAATTTGTAGCTATTCTTTGATTGGTCAGTCTGATCTTGAGAACAAGTTACAGAGTCAGTTTTAGCTAAGTGAGTGGGGAAGACCGATGCAAATGGCGTCTATCCAGCATATCTATTTCTCTCCACGCATGCGGTTTCCTTGGGCTTTGAAATAAAGATGTCTAAAAAATAAGCTAAGTCTTTGTGTTCACATATACCAACAAGAAGATAGACAAGAAGACACACCCAAGAATAAACACCCAAGAAACTTAAAAAATCACAGAAGGAAGATCATGGGACTGAGAGAAACCAGCACAGCAATATAGAAGAATGGACACTCCAACCGACTAAGTAGATAGATAAAAATATAAGATGTAATAAAAGGCTATAAAACACTACCCATGACGAACGGGTTTGGTAAAGAAGATATTTCCCTTACAAGAAAGTTGGATTTGTCCAACGAAACACATAAATAATACGGATTACACAAGGGTATTAGTCGAGTAGCAGATAGTCTTGATACAGAGATTGTAATTACTGTTGTTGAAGGAACACGAGAATTAATATAGAGATAGTAAATATTTGTTTAATTTGTTTATAACAAATCAAAATACTTTAATGATATGAAATGAGTATAAATTTTGGTCAATGGTGGATTATTCAATTGTTATTACGTGATCTTTGTTGTCCGGATAAATGGATAATTTCGGGTTGGTTCTTGAAACCAATGATTCCGGAAAATTGATAGATTACTTGTATATATCATGGAAGGGATTTAAAAAAATAGACATAAGTGTTATTGCGACACAGTGGCATTATTTTTATAATGGTATGAGAGCAATGTTTGTTTTGGGGTGTGATGTAGTAAATGGAATAATGTTTCGTGACTCGGTCAGTAAACGTGACTAGCTAAGTAGTAATCAAGACATACATTTTCCAAGTTTCATTTCTTGGTTTTGTCGTATTCACTTCTTTTTATATAAACCCTAAAAAATGAATAAACAAGAACTAAATATTAACCAGAAAGTTGTTTTCTTCTTAAATGCCGCTTAGTTCATGGTAGGTTGGTTGGGTGGTTGGTCTGTCGGATTTTATGGCATGTCAACTATTGTTGGGTTATTTTATGTCGAATGAATTTTGTTTTGTTCATACTTGTTGGGTATTCTTTTTCTTCTTCAAGCTCAATTTTTTAAAACATATTTTTGATACTCATTTTCTATCTATTTAACCCATAGATGGGACCCTAGTAGGTACTACCACTCCGGGTCAGAGTGGACCTGGGAGTAATGGTGATAAAGGGGTACTCCACATTTCATAGAGTTCTAGAATTGCAACTTCATAACTAGATGCAATTTAACGTCATACCCAAGACATTAAGACCCTCAGCCACCGCCTTCTAGTACATATAAAAAGGGTTGGGTTTGCCATAACGACTATAGGGTGGGTACATCATATAGGTGCTAGGGCTTGACGGGACCAGCCGACTGATCTTGGTATTCTAAAAATGTTTTTGTTTTGTTTTTTTTTTGTTTTTTTATTAGTATGGAATAAAATCCAAACAGCAATGATAATTAAATAAAGACACATTTTATATTGTTTATCAATATTTAGGAAAACAATTGCAAATCAAATATTTACATGTCGTGACATAATCTGATTTGTGTATTGAGATGATGATGATGATGATGATGATGATGATGATGAATTTAACTTGGACTGACTTAAGTTTATTGCGATCAATGACTGACATTCTCCGATGATCAACGAGCG
Source organism: Doryteuthis pealeii (assembly GCA_023376005.1). Classification (NCBI taxonomy): domain Eukaryota; kingdom Metazoa; phylum Mollusca; class Cephalopoda; order Myopsida; family Loliginidae; genus Doryteuthis; species Doryteuthis pealeii. Next base: position 1,062,172 of record CM042150.1, read on the forward strand.
AGAGAATACAGTCAATATTCACTAGCTTAGAAGACTATTTGTTGTAAGGGAATATATTTCCCCTACGAGAAAGTTGGACTAATCCAACGAAACATAAATAATATGGACTACACGAGGGTATTATTCAAGTAGTAGCAAGTTTTGCTACAGAGATTTTAATAACTGTTGTTGAAGAGTTGCGTGTTGGACTATCTTATTTATATCTTTTGTACCAAAGGGTAATAAACCTTTGTCAACCTTTCTTCCGGATTTCAATGTTGATATTTGATAACTCAGTTATAGCACTATTGTTTGAGAATCCATCTTCATGAGTGTATCTCTCCATTGCACTATGAGGTCATTTGTCGGTTGGATACTCTGATGACTAAGAAAAGCAGAGAATATTTGATCAATTGATTTTAACAGTACGTCAAGCTGTCTAGGGTTATTTCATGCCTAGAGGTTAAGGAACCACATTCTTTGTACATTCATATTTACATTTTTGTGTAGTTATTTCTTAAGAGAGTTTTCACAGTTATATGATATCAAATATTCTTACCAAATACAAATAACTGGCATACATCCTATCTAATGCTAATAGCTATATGGTTTCAAGTAAATATTTCCAGTCAATAATATCTATTTGTTTGCACATAGTTATATGGTTTAAAGTAACTAATAATAATCCTTAGTAAACAATTATAGCTTCAAGTAACTATTCTTAATGCAAATAATTTACAGTTATATGGCTTCAAGTAATCCCATTGAATACGAACATTTTTTAAACAAATCTATTTGACCTTAAGATGGAACACCAACGGGTATTACCATTCCGGGTCAGAGTAGACCAGAGAATAAAGGCAATGAAGAAAGACTTGACACTCCTCAGATCTCCAAGACAGGGGACTTCTTCAGATGAAGTTTAATGTCATAACCTTTTGCGGGGGGGGGGGCATTCTGCAGAGGATACAGTCAGCAACATTTTCCGAATAAACCCCAATAAAATGCGACTGAGTGTCGTGTGCCGTATTTGGGTTTCTCCTCCAATAAAAAATGACCACGTGTTACATTCTGACATTATTGTGATGTCACAAATAAATACTCCCGTATTCATTAGGCAGGATTTGGTACAAAGACTATCAAGTCAGTGCTCTATTCTTAACTATCAGGACCTGTGGATATACCACAGTATGATAATTTGATTATTACTATGTTTGATATGTTTACTTAAGTGCTAAATATTTGAATATGTAAAAAGTATAATAACCTTGATTTAACTCTCTCACTTTTTTTTCTTTCATTTCGTTATGGTCGATCGAAACATTAGTATTATCGTTTCCGTGCACCCCTTCTCTCTATATTTCCCTTCTTTCTTTCTTTCTTTCTTTCTTTCTTATTATATTTTTCTTATTGTATTTTTTCTGTGTAGTATGTCATTTGTTTTCCTTTCTTTATAATAAAAAGATAATGGTCCATTATTTAGCTGAGGTGACGACACTCATAAGAAATAAGAATTCGGCAGATAAGCAACATGAGGGTTTATATTTTTCAATTACGATTTGAACGGTCTCATTTGTAACCAAAGGTTGTTGCAAGACAATAACGATTGTACAATTAAGGAACACGCGTATGAATATGTAGATTGCGTGTTTGATTATTTCATCACTTCTCAACAGGCGTTTAAGAATTTATAAACGTAGCCTAGTCTGGCTACTTCATGATAATTCCATTTTGAAAAAGCTTGAATCTTTCTCTTCACCTCCCCGAGGTTTAATAGCAGAACCAAATGTACTCTTTAGCTTTTGTAAAACAGCCGGTCTAGGAGAAGGTTTGGTTTAGTTTGTTTTACAACATATCAACCTCGGTGGGTCATTTAATGCCGAGAAAGTTTTGAAATAAATCAATTCTTAATGGATAATCAAATTTTGTTTATAAACTCATTAACTCATAGATGGGACCCTAACAGGTACTACCACTCCGGGTCAAAGTGGACCAGGGAGCAATGGTGTTGAAAGGGTGCTCCACATTCCCCAAACCTCCAAAACTGGAACCTAACCATCAGATAGAGTTTAACGTCATTCCCAGGATATATAGACCCTAAGCCACCGCCTTCTAGCACCCATATGATAAAAGGGTTGGGGCTTGCCATAAGGGCAATAGGGTTGGGGCAATCTATAGGTGCTAGAGCTTGACGTGATCAGCCAATTGATCGGAGGGGGCCTCTCCGACCGCCCGTCTAGCCCAAGTGGAGTTTTGCAAGTCATTGACTGCTAATCCACCTGGGTTCTATCCTTAAGCATCACTGGTCGCCACCCAGGGCCAATAGGTGGCCCCATTGGGGGATTCTTACCCCTCTGCAGAGGTGCAGTCGGTGCATTCTAACGCTCCAGCCGACATAGCGGCTAAGAGAAGCTGAATTTAAAACCAGGGGACTAGAGGCTAATAGCAATTTCACCCTATAAAAACCTGCAAACTGAAAGTGCAGCGTATATCAAATTTGTGGTGTGGCCCTATACTCTTTAAGGAATTTGCAGGATATAATCAATACAAACATACACACACACACACACACACACACACATATATATATATATATATATATATATGTGTGTGTGTGTGTGTGTGTGTGTGTGCGCGTGTGTGTGTGTGTTTGTGTGTATTTGCCTGTAAAATTCTCAATGTACAATAGAAGAACACTTGCAAAAACTTTTAATTAAAAAAATAGCAAAAATTGAGCTTAATCATCACGTTTTCCCTGATCACTCAATAATTTCATTTGTTAATGAAAAAAAAACTGAGGAAGTGGTGGAGTATTGGAATAACGATAGTATCAAGGACAGTTAAAAGAAAAGCCACGCCCTGTCGACCGGGCTTAGAATTGGCTGGATGTATCCCTTATAGAAAAGTAAGACCCATTCCATAAAAAAGTTGTCTATTAAACTGTACTTGGTAGTGAGACTCCAGTTCTGGGGCTTTAGGGAGGGTGGGGGTTGCCATTATTCGCTCTCGTTGCCATTACTCCCTGGTCTACTTCGGCCTGGAGTGGTATTACTTTGTTATGGTCCCTATCTATGGGTCAAATAGGTCAGTGAGATAATAAATGTTTACATGTTTTTATAATTATTGTGAAGATACATCTTTGTATTGTATATTGTTGGATATCATAATTATTCAGATGATTTCAGCATATGATAATCCAACAAGGGTCGACATGCCGTAAAACCAACCAAATTTAGAAAAAACAAAACGTTGCTAACATAGGTATTCAGAAAATCCGTTCGCCACAGGTCTAATATGAGACAAGGTTGGCATCCAACTTACGTATGTGTTGTAAGGGAAGGTATTTCCCCTACAAGAAAGTTGAACTCATTCAACGAAACACATAAATAATACGGGTTACATGGGGGTATTATTTCTCTGAATTTTTTTATGAGGTTTGATCACTGCTATTATTTAGATTATTCGGAATATTTTCCTAATCTTATATGTAAACAATAAAGATGAGGACAATAGTCCGAAAAATCCAAGTAATACGGGAGTAGGACCGGTTTAGCTCAATTGGTAGACTGTCCGCATCGGGTTCACAAGGTTACAGTTTCGATACCGACCCTCGCCAACTCAGCGTATGAGTAGCCCAAGGATCCATGTGAGAAGCTGATGGTAGGTGTGGCGCACCACCTCAGATGGTAAAATAATCTCCTTGGTCTAGCGCTAGTGAAAAGGGAATAGACTCCCTCGCTGTCTGGCTGATACCAATATTAGGCCACCCTGCCGACTTTACTTTACTTATTAGTCGAGTAGTGGCTAGTCTTGCTGCAAATATTTTAATTACTGTTGTTGAAGAGCTGCGCGTTGGACTATCTTATTTATATTTATTGTACCAAAGGGTAATAAGCCTATGTCAACCTGTCTTCGGGATTTCAATGTTGTTATTTGATAATTCGGTCTCAATAGAATGGTAGGCTGTAATGCAACCGTGTTTAGGAGGGGGATGCTGAAAGGTTCCTGATGCTGAAAAATTGCGGGACAGGATGAAGATATAAAATAGCATGTACGTTTTATAGTTCTAAATAATTATATTTGTGGTTGAGTTGTGAACTTTTTAGAATCTTCTCATCTTTTTCCTTGCCGCCATAATTTATCGTATCATTGTATAGAATTACCGTATCATCTATAAAGGGCAGTTGGTATGGATGGATGGATGTGCGGATGAAATTGCGAAATTAAAACAATTAACGACAAAATAAATATATATACATTGAATGTAATCGGTTCTTGCTTTTTATGCAAAAATTATGAAGATTTGATTTATATTTGAAGATATTTAGAAATTAAAATATACATAGAAATAGCATTGAAATTCTACTTTAAAATATCCAGCATTTGTAAATCTCAAAAGTAAGCAAATCAATAGTCTAGGGTTGCTGGGTAGCCGCTTCTAATTGTATATAATGTAATCGATAGACTGAATGAAAATGTTGACGTAGTTGTTCAATAAATTCTTTCCCGTTAAATCACGGGTTATGTAAACAATGACAAGTGTTTATCGTAACTGATAGTTTAGTTTGTAATCAATTGTTTTCTTTTTACAATGCGTTGCGAATTTATTCCCTGTTGAGCCAATAGGGCTTTAGAATAAACCGACTGCATTTCTTCAGGGGGTAAGTACCCCCCCAATGGGGCCACCTTTTGGTCGTGGGTGGCGACTCGTGATGTCTAAGAACGGAATCCTGGTGGATGAGCAGTCCATGACATGCAACACTCCAGTTTTGTCCTTACTTAGACGAGACGGGTAGTCGGAGAGGCCCCCTCCGATTAATCGGCTGGTCATGTCAAGCCCGAGCACCTATATGATTGTTATAACCCTATTGCCTTTATGCCACCCAAACTCTTTATCATATATGTGTTTGAAGGCGGTGGCTGAGGATATGACCTTAAACTCTATCTGATGGTGAAGTTCCAACTCTGAAGTTCTGGGGAATGTGATCCCCATTGCTCCCAGGTCCACTCTGACCTGGGTGGTAGTACCTGTTAGGGTCTCATCAATGGGTTAAATAGAAGAAAGTGAGTTTTTAAAAAGTTTTTAAAAAAATGAGTACCTATCAAGAATGAATAAAACGTCTTCGGCATAAAATAACCCAACAAGGGTTGACATGCCATAAAATCTAACAAACCAAACCTTACGAATTAGTAGTGTTGCCTTTATCACAATAGAAACCAGAGTCAATAGTTCTGGATTCTAGATTAATGATAAGAAAATAAATCTATTATAGGTCTGATTTTCGAGTTCTACCCTTCATAATAGAAAAGTTCTCCTTACTAGAAAGATTGGCGCAGCACAATCTCCCAGCAAATTTTCCATTTGTAGCTGAAGCTTAGAATACGTTAACTTTATCCCCTAAAAATCAAAAGGGTTTGTCTTTTGTATGACACAAACTACATCCAATGGTGAGGCTCCAATCTGGAGATCTGGGGAGTATGGAATATCCCGTCATTGGCATTACTCCTAAGCCCACTGATCCAGAGTGGTAGTACCTGTTAAGGTCCCATCTGTAGGTGAAATAGATCTGTTTAAAAATTATTTGTATTCGACAAAACCGTGTACCCCCCCAAAAAAAAAACTTTGAAGAAACATTTACGCAAAAAATGTAAATATGAATGTATAATGAATGCAATTATCTAACATCAAGGCATACAATAACCCCAAACGGGTTGACATACCATTAAAATCAAACAATCAACGTACAAAATTCTCGATTATTGTGCTATACTAACCTTAGTTTGATATGAGGGAAATACTGAAAAGTTCTTAGTTCAAGTAAGAAAAAGTTTTAGCATCATATGGTGTTGATGTGCCGTTAAACCAAACTTATAAATAGTTATCGTAATAATCAAACGTTTACAAATTAATCAAATTTCGGCATTAAATAACCCATTAGGGGTCGATTTGCCGTTAAACAAATAAATCAAACCGTTATTTCTCTTTCTCTGTCTTCTCCTCTTTTACAATCAAACATTTACCATTGAATCAAATTAAATAATATATTAATTTTCTTCTAAACCAAACCTTTAGAAATGAATCCATTTTTCGGCGTTGAATAACCCATAAGGAGGTGATGTGCCATTAAACAAATAAACCAAACCAAATATAAATAGTTATGATTATAATACAACATTTACAAATGAATCAAATAAACAAAATAAAACCAAATTTTTATCTTAATTAAGATTAATTTCTTCAATTCAAAAATTCTCAGAATGAATGAAAGAACTGTCAGTGGATTTTGAATAGTTGTCATTTACTAAGCTTAACTAATTTGGTACACGACACTCAGTGAGAATCTACATCACAAGCAAGGGCCTGCTTGCTTCGATTGCTAAGCGCCTAGTAGATTTTTATATACAGTGGCATCTTGACTTACGAGTTTAATTTGGTCCGCACGTAATTCAATTTCCTCGTATATCAAATCAATTTTCCCCATTGAAATAATCGGAAATGCCATTAATCCATTTCAGCACACACACCGCCACCATAAAAGAAAAAAGAAAAAAAAAAAACTAATATTTTTGTTAGGTTTGTTAAATAAGAAAAATATCACTGTATTGTATAAAAACATAATAAAATAGAATGGAATGAATCATGTGCTGTAATATGTTTTAATGTTAATTTTCTTTTTACTAGAAGTGGCTACCCAGTGTCGATTGGATAAAGGGGCGCATAAAAGCCCTTCTCTATTGATTTGTTTACTTTTGAGATTTACAAATGCTGGAAATCTTTAAGTAGAATTTCAATGCCGTTTCTATGCATATTTTAATTTTCAATATGATCGAATATAAATAAAATCTTCATAATTTTTGCACAAAAAGCAAGAGCAGGTGATATAATATATATATATATATATATATATATATATATATATATATATATATATATATATAAGTCAAAGTCAAAGTCGGTATCAGCCAGTCAGCGAGGGATTCTATCCCCTTTCCAATAGCGCTGGACCAAGGAGATTGTTTTTAGCATCTGAGGTGGAGCGCCACACCTACCATCAGCTCCTTACTTTACCGCACAGATCCCTGTGCTACTCATACGCTGAGTTGGCGAGGACCGGTATCGAACTATTTACTTGTTTTTAATTGTTTTATTTTCGTAGCTTTATCCGGACATGCATACAGACAACTGTCCTTTATATATATATATAGAAGATAGATATATAATATTTTTTAGCGTAATAAATTTGGAAAATTAGATGTTTTTAGTGAACTTATTAACATAAGGGTATCTGAAGCTCGCTGGTACCTTAAATGTTAGCTCTACCATTTTTAGAACCGGACTGTGAATTACGTACCAAGAGGTAGGTTTATTCTATTCAATTTTATACAAAATGATTTATTTCTATCATTGTGAATTTTATTGGCGTAAAATGTCTTTGGTATTGTGTTGTATTAGTATTAGACTCAGTTTAATAAATACTTAAAAACGTCATTACTGTACTTTTATCTGTACTCTAGTGGACAAAAAAAAGAGCTTGGATCATATTTAGTTTCTTACATTGTCTGATAGAAAAGTCTTCCTTCTTAATTGCTACCCACAGCGTATCTTCATTAGAAAACATTTTTCGTTTTATTTTACTCCAAATATTTTCAATTAAATTTAAATTTGGACTTTGTCGCGGCCAGATCATCTCTTGTAGTGAGTCTCCTGAAAGTCATTTTTTTTGTCAATTTAGCAGTAAAGGTGGGGTGAATTATCATATTGAAAAATGATATCTAGTTGATTTACCGAAGGGAACCGCTTTTATTTATAATTTTAGCATAGTGATTTATTTTTGTGCATACCTTTTTATAAGCAACACAATAATTCTCACTGATAGAAAATACATAGCTTTAAAAACCAAGCAGGGGAAAAAGTCAGTTTGATGAAACGGGTAATTTACCAATTCTACAGAATAAAACCGCTACTTAGAATTTTCATGAGTTGCCGTAGGGTTAGTGTTTACAAAGTATGCACATTCAGAAGTCCGTAACTTATTAAAACATATTTTACAACGTTGGAAAATGGAAAAAAAAAGTTTTTTTTCTGTTTTCTTTTACGTTTAATATAAAGAACAATTCCAAGTTTGTGTTTAAAAAATGAAAAACACATGTTTTTTATAACGTGCGTTTTTATTGTTTTAAATAAAAATGAATTGTTTATTTTTAATATATTTCCCGCTAAATTTTCCAATGTTGGTCATATTTTATATTTTTACCACATTACTACCAGCTGTTGTCAGCACTAGAGATACAAATGTGTAATGTTTAACGACTTCAGTATAAAAAAAACATCAATTTTTACTTCAGAATTATTTTCAATATTTTTTCATAAAGACTATCAACATTTAAACTCATTATTTTTAGAAATATTTTAATACTCTTTTCTTTAATTAAATAAATACGACTTTGTCATCCTGTGAATGTAGGAATTTATATTACATTTACAAATTTTTAAAATCTTTAAAATAAAATATACAAAATTACACAAATTGAACCTATAATATCACATTTCTTAGGAAATAAGCTAATGATTAAAAAAAGATTATCATTTTTTTCTTAACGAGACTTAAATTTCACAATGTAAGACATCCTACTATCGAATTTACCAAAATATCGATTTTTTTGTTTTACATATGTTCCGATATTAAATCCCTTAAAAATAATGTAAAAATCATTTTCAGAAACTACAAAATTACGGAGAAACTTATTGTTCACTATAAGAGGGATCAATGCGCGAAACAAAAGCTAACGAATTAGCCTGTTTAATTTAGAGTAAATATATATTCAGAATAAAAGATCTTTTATTTCTTCATACATCGAACATCTTATTAAAATCGGATTATTAGTTTATTTTATCTGATCTTTTTTTAAAGAATTTTCTGTGATTCCCTTTTTCAAGACGCGTGAATTTGTACATCACTCTATGTAGGGTCAATAAAGTATAATACTTTCTTAATTTGGCACATTAATTCAATCTTGAAAGAGTCCCTGTTCTCAACGAGATTACTTTTCTACAATTGAGGGAGAGTCCCCGTGACGTAGTGGCTGAAGTGATGGACTGCGAGTTCGAATTTGAATCACGCTATTACGTTCACTTTCGGGTTAATATCATTGGGAACACTATGACCCTACTCATCCCTCAACTATGGGTTAAATAGTACCAGTATTGTTCTTCAAGAAGGACGATTGTGGCATTAAATAATCCACGAAGATTGATATTCCATTAAACAAAGAAACCAAACATTTTCTGCAATTGATTCGTTCATTTCAACATTTCATCGCTCGATTTTTTGCCTTCTCCGTAGAGTCACCCCTTTTCATGAACATAAAAATTTAACCCCCCCCCCGATTGAAAAAAATACCAAAAATTAGGGAATTATCCAATTCTAATGAATTTTCAGATTTATCAATGAATGCATCAGTTATTTTATTTCAAAATGTTCTTATTTAATTAGGTATTTCTGCTATGGTAAATTAATATATAAAATACATTTAAAATATGAAACGCCTAATTTTAAGTTTCATATTTCATATTTTTAGATTCTAAAAACATTTGTTTAATAACTACTTTAGTTTATTATCGTTTTCTTATAATTTTTGTAGAAAAAACTCTATTGAAAATGCAGCCCCCCTCCCTTTTAAACAGAACAAATATCGATGTATAATTTTTTTTCGTTTATAACATAATAGCCCATTAAATAATTATCGAAAAAAAAAAAGATCTACAAAAATTTTTTTTTTAGTTTTTATTTTAAATTCATTTTTCGATTTTCGGTACTTATTTTCTACCAGGATAGCTCCCTTGTTTTCTACCAGGATAGCTCCTTTATTTTTTCTCTTCTATTCACACCTTCGGTCTTTTGACTTTTTATTTATACTGTAATTAGTTTCGAAAGTATATAACCCCACTGAAATCCCCCCCCCAAAAAAAAAAAAATAAGGCTGATAAAAGTTAACAGACCTGAAAAAAAATCAGAAAGTTTTGAAATAAAATAACTAATGCCTTATAAAACTAATTCAGTGATAAATAAACTCTGAAAATTTAATTAAAATCGGATAATTCCCTGATTTTTGGTAATTTTTTCAATCGGGCGGGCGGTAAATTTGATTTTGTAAAACACGGATTTTTCGGTAACTTTGGCCGTGCCTAATATATATGTGTGTGTGAATGTAATACTTGTATTGTATTCAGTTTTTCATTATCTTCATTTCTTTTATTAAACATTAATATTTTTAAAAAAAGTCTTCCACTCTATACAATTCACCCACGTTAACTTTCTGTCGTCCCCCGTCTCTCCAGAAGACTGTGATTTACGACCAATTATTATTTTGAGGACTAAAATGTAACTATTCAATAAAAAAAAGATTACCCAAATAAGTGAAACTCATTCTTATCTGGTTAATGGATTCATCACTTTTCTATCTATCACTATCTTTCTATTTTTTTTTTTTTGGGGGGGGTACCTTACTACAAACATTTTCTCAGCAGCATATTTTGGACAATTCCGAAAAACTGGTGCTCCTGTTATTTTTCTCGGTGCATATCTTTTCTATACTGGTGTGACGAAACGTCAAGGAAACCATCTTTGAAATTGAACTATAAGAAAAGAAAATAGCCGAAATAAACATCAACACTCCGTAAATCATTCTGTATTTTACATAAAATACCATCAGCTCCTCAGTTCCCTGTGTTACTCATACGCTGAGTTGCGAGGGCTGGTATAGAACCAGAAATCTTGCGTTTCACAGCCAGACACTCTACCGACTGAGCTAAACAGTGGTAAGACCCCTCTAATGGGGCTACCTGTTGGCCATGAATGGTGAGCGTGACGCTTAAGGATGGAACCCTGTGACAGAGTAGTCCATCATATGCAACACTCCACTTTGGCCTTTACTTAGGCTAGTCGGTCGGTTGGAGAGACCCCCCCACCCGTTCAATCGGCTGGTCACATCAAGCCATAGCACCTATATGATTGTCCCAACCGTATTACCCTTATGGCAAGCCCCAATTTTTATATATACTAGGTGGTGTATGAGGGTCTGAGTGTCCTGGGTATGACGTTAAATTCAATCAATTTTTGAGCTCTTGGGTATATGGAGTCATCACCATTACTGCCAGGTCCACTTTAACCCGGAGTGGTAGTACCTATTAGAATTCAATCTATGGGTAAGAAAAATATTTTTAAAACTTGAGTAGTCTTCAGAACGAATAAAACAAAAACGTTTTCGGCATAAAATAACCAAACAAGGGTGGACATTAGTATTATTTGGGTTATTCGGACTGTTGTCCTCATCTTCCTTCTTATCTGTACAACGTTTCGGCCGATACCCCCCCCGGCCTTCTTCAGGTATTTCTTGTCGGACTCGGGAGCCTTCTCAAACTCAGGAACAATAGTTCGAGTAATCCAAATAATACTAATTATCAAGCTCATATCAAAAATTCAGAGAAAAGGGGTTGACATGCCGTAAAATCCAACCAACCAACTGGCTTATTATTTTAAAAAAAAAAAAGTAACATTATATCTGGAGGTGCGCCATAAAGATATTGCGTGTGAGTCCCGTCGGACATTCATCATGCCCGGATAACGGTGAATATAAAAGTACTTGGTGATAATCCAGAAGTTAAGTTTGTTATTGCACAGAATTCCATTCGTTTGTTTTTAACTTTCAGTTGCAATTTTTTTAGTCTACTTTGATCAGTTGAAATCTTTCAAATCTGTGATGATCCTTACTTCAAACGATAATTATTAAAATAATAATTTAAAATCAAAACAACAAATATATTTCGTTTTAGATAAAATCGAGTCAATTTTTAATGATTAGAAAAAAATAAAGCTAATTTCAAATGGTCTGCCAAGTTTTCGATAATGGTAACAAAACAACATTCTAAAATGTGTGAGAGACAGTGACAAATTTCTATTTCGTTTCATGAATTCTACAGGGTGGTCATCACCATTACTCCCATGTCCACTCTGACTCGGTAGTACCTGTTAGGTCCCATCTATAAGTTAAATAGAAGAAAAATGAGTTTAATAAGTGTTTAAAAATTGTGATCATCAAGAAGGGTTGACAAGCCGTAAAATCCAACCAACCAACTGAGTGGTCCGAAAATTTTGTCACCTCTACAAAGAAAAAAATTAAACTAATTCATAATCAGTATTATTTGTATTATTCGGACTATTGTTCTCATCTTCATTGTTATTTGTACATCGGCCGAAACTTTGTACAGATAACAATGAAGATGAGGACAATAGTCCGAATAAAACAAATAATACTAATTATCAAGCCTCATCTCAAAAATTCAGAGAAATAATTCGTAATTATTATCAAGTTGCACTGTTAGCCGGATTTCCATGACTTTTTCTTGTCAATCATCCTTGTCGTTAATCACCCCTGTCGGTCTTCCGCGCGGCATCCAGAATCCGCACAGAGCCGATTAATGTAGGTCTTTGCTGGTCGGCCTACACTGGTGTGTTTATGTGTAGGCGTCCATAGGAGATTGTTAGTTATGAGTTTGTCCTTGCTTCTCCAGCAGTATCCAGTATGTCTTGTTTATCTTACTTGAATGGTTTTTGTAATAGGGGAAAATGACCGTAGCTGCTTTCTTATGGGGTGTTGTTTCCAAGATTTGTTCAAGAAAGCGCACAGCATTCTAGTTATGTAACTCTCAAAGTTTTTCTCTCTAAGCGCTTCTTTAGGGTCAAGGTGGTGCAGCCGTAAAGCAGTATTGACACGGCCATGGCTTGGAAGAATTTTCGCTTTATCATCAGAAATATCAGATTTTTATATGAGGGATAATCTGTCTATAGCTTTGCATGCTTTTCCTCTACATTCATTGACATCACTTTCTGCAGATGAGATAAATTAATCGACTATAATCATATGAAATAAGGTACAAAAATGAAATAGATTATTATTATTATTATTATTATTATTATTATTATTATTATTAATGATATAATGATACATATTATTAAAGCAAATTATGTAATGAAAGTTAAAGCAATACATATGGGTGAAAAGTGGAAGCGCGTGGTGTTGTAGTTAGTCGTAGGAAATGGACTAGTCGACTTGAGTTCAAATACTGGACGAGGCTGCTAGCATTTCACATAGCACTAATATACTTGGGAAACGTATACATTCAACTACCCTCCCTGCAGCGATTGGTAAATAGTTGGACAGACTGCGCTCTTTAGCCTTTACAAGATAACCAGTCTTGGAGAACACACACACACACACACACACACACATATATATATATATATATATATATATATATATATATATATATATATATATATATGATAAGACATTCGGACAATCCTGTACAACGAAATCGTCCAAGTAAAGATTTTTTAGTTTGTCGTCATGGCGATTGTAGGTGCAATGACGTCACATTGGGAGTTTTCTTTGATTTTTTTTTCTACTTAATTCATTCCCCATCAAATTGTAATTGCAATGTCCTATTTTTCAGAAACACACTGTTCATATCATATTACCGGTGAAAAGAAAGTGATTTCCGGGGGGACCAGTACCCCCCTTCCCTGGCGACGGACTGGCATTATATAACATTGCAATATAGAGGCGCGTGGTGTAATGGTTAGTCGTAAGAAATGGACTATCGCCCAAGTTTAAATCCTGGACGAAACTGTAGTCATTTCACATAGAGCTAATGCTCTTGAAAAGTATGCATCGAACTACTCTCCCTCCAGCTATGGGTAAATAGCAGACTGTACTATTTAATATTGGCTAGGTAACCAGTCTAGGAGGAGGAAAACTGAATTGAAAAACTTCGCTTAAGAAATTGACATTGTGTCACATCCTGCTTGTGTGAGGGGTTGGTAAATATATATATATATATATATATATATATATATATATATATATATAAGCATCATAGCAATAATGATCGGGTTTCAAGTCAATGACTGAGCCAGTCAGAGCCCTTTATTTAATGATTTATATCAGCTAGTATACATACGCTGTTAAAATGACGGCGTATACCAAAAAGTCCTTTTGCACTCCAAGTGTGCGAATGATCAAGCATTTGGTGATAGCCAACATTTTTGTAACGACGAAAGCGGCGGGAGTGAGGGCGAGTGCAAATCACATTCCGCTGAGGGGGACCCATAAAGGCTTAAACTCTACTCTAAATTGAACCTTACATTTCAGAACTAATATATCAGCGATCTTAGAAGCAAAGCCTGTAACTACAACAATTTTTAAAAAGCTAATTATGTTAGGTTCCAACTGTTTCACTGCTATGCTAAATTCTCTTTCTGTTGAGCATGTTTTGGTTTTGTTGTTTTTGTTGTTGTTGATTGTGTCGTGATACTGCTTGTTCCATGGACTCCTTGTGAAGAACTGGGAAATCAATCAACAACAACAAACTACTTTACAGGAAAAATATTTAACACAACAGGGAAATTCAGTTAGCATTCCTTGATGGATAGAAGCTGATTGGAATTTTTGGAAAAAAAAAAAACGTCTTGGTGAAAATAGTGGTAAATAATCCGGAAATTTCCTATAACAATAAAAAATTGGAATTTCGAACCCTGAAATGGAAGTAGAAAGTAATCAGCTGGTGGTTTAACAAGTTTTAATCTATCCACATATAAAGGGCAGTTTGTGTGTCTGTCCGGAGGAAACTTCGAAAATAAAACGAGTAAATGTATATACACATTCACTATCAGCAGATCTTGCTTTTCGTGCAAAAGTAATGAAGATTTCATTTATATTTGTAAAGATAATTAAAAAATAAAATTTAAATAGTTACAGCGTGGAATTTTTATTTCATTTAATATTTTAAAAAGGAGACATAAATTTTTCTTTTCAGAGTTTATGTGCCCTTTTTTCTGCCTCCTACCAGACCGAATCAACACAGGGGTCGTTCTTACATAAGGATTTTAATGAGGTATCCTGCAAAGATCCAACTTGTGATCTGTAATAATGGATCTGCGAGTCTAACTTTTGCCCCACCCCCAACCGCTGTCTACCCAGGCGACGCCGTGTAGCCGCTTCTGATATTCCGCACGCTTACTACCTCTATCTTTCCGCTACTTATATTCTTTCTGTGTAGCATGTCCTTTTCCCTTTCTTTATGATAAAAACGGAATTGTCGGTATTCCCTCGATTTAAAATCCGTATGGAAGAAGAGGAAAGCTACGTACATCAAAAGAGCTAAAGGCCCACCCATAACAAAGACTGCACCACTAAAAGATAAAACGGGAAGAGCCATCACTGACCAAGGGGAGCAGCTGCAACGTTGGGTTGAGCATTACCTGGAACTGTATGCAACCCAAAACGAAGTGACAGAAAATGCCCTAAGAGCCATCTCTGATCTGCTGGCAATGGAAGAGCTGGACACACTACCAACGGTGGAAGAGCCCAGCAAAGCCATCGACCGCCTTGCTGATAGGAAAGCAACCGTGAGTGACGGCATTCCAGCAGAGGTCTTGAAAAGTGGGAAGACAGCGCTGCTCAAACCACTACATGAACTACTCTGCAACTGCTGAGAACAAGGATTCATCCCTTAGGACATGCGGGACGCTACCATCGTCACCTTATATAAGAACAAAAGATCGGAGCGACTGCAACAATTACCGGGGATTTTCCCTCCTCAGCATAGTTGGAAAAGTCTTTGCTCGCGTTACACTGGCGTGCCTGCAGACCCTTACATCTAGCATCTATTCAGTCCCAGTGTGGTTTCTGAGCAAACCGGTCAACTGTGGATATGGTCTTCTCACTACGCTAGCTACAGGAAAAGTGCCAGTGGCAGCAGATGCCACTCTACACCGCCTTCATAGACTAAACGAAGGCATTCGACCTGATCAGCCGAAGCGGACTTTTTAAATTGCTACATAAGATAGGCTGCCCTCCCAGACTCCTTGGAATCATCATCTCCTTCCACGAAAATATGCACAGCACAGTTTATTTTAATGGTGCAACATTCGAGGCATTTCCAGTTAGCAGTGCAGTGTCCGTGTACCTATGCTGTTCGGGGTATTTTTCTCCTTGCTTCTCCAGTATGCCTTCAAGGACTGCTGCGAGGGAGTTTACATATACACCAGAGCTGATGGCAAGTTGTTCAACATCGTTCACCTTAGAGAGACAAAGTCACGAAAGTCCTCATTCGGGAAATGCTATTCGCCGATGACGCAGCCTTAATATCACACACTGAATACGGCCTGCAACAGCTTGTCAACCGACTCACACATGCTTTTAAGGAGTTCGAGCTTACCATAAGTCTAAATAAAACAAAAGTCATGGCACAAAGTGTAACACACCTCCGAACATTGTCATTAATGGGTACAGCCTATAAGCCTTGGATAGATTCAAGTATCTTGGGTCCACCATTGCCAATTCAGTCTCCACTGACAATGAAGTCAACAGCAGAATCACAAGAGCGGTGGCAATTATGGCCAAACTGAGCCAGAGAGTCTGGGAAAATGCCAGCCTTACTAAGAGAACCAAATGCGCGTCTACAAAGCATGCGTTCTCAGTACTCTCCTCTTCAGTAGCGAAGCCTGGATCACATACTCATGCCCAGAGAAGAAACTGAACAATTTCCACCCCAGATGCCTACGCCGCATTCTACGTATACGCTGGCAGGACAAAATGCCCAACACAGACGTGCTGGAATTAGCAAACATGAACAGCATGCCCGCCATCATCTGAGAGAGACGCCAGCGCTGGCTTGGTCACGTCAGGACTGATGGACAAAGGCCTCATTCCCAAAAGACCTACTGTATGACGAATAAGTTGAAGGCATCCGACCAGTAGGGAGACCACGCCTGTGCTTTAAAGACGTCTGCAAGAGGGACATGAAGATATGCCACATCAACACCAACACATGGGAGGCTTGTGTAGAAGACGGTGCGACCTGGCACCTCATCGTCAAACAAGGAACGAAAAGGAAAAGAGAAAAGCCGCCACAGAAAAGAGAGCCAGAAGGAAGGAAAGACAACAGCAACTCTAACAAGCATCACTGTTTGTTTGCAGTCACTGCACCAGAGATTGCCATTCAAAAATTGGTTTGTTCAGCCACTCACGCAGTTGCAGATATTTTTTTTAAGTGGACACTACGCCATCGTCTTTAGTAGACGGAAAAAATGCCAACCATTGAAGAAGAGGGTCTTTTTTTTTCTTTTTGAATACAGGGATTCTATTAATCTTCTCTTTATTAATGACGACAGAAAGAGAAAAAATGTCAACAAAAAAGATTGTAGAAAACGAAATAAAAAAAAAAGAAAAAAGAAAAAAAGAATTCCTGTCTTTCCATACAGACTGTACATCGATGAATGGATCACCTGAAATGATATAATCATTAACAAAGCTTACCTTAATTATTTGGTTCTGACAATGGCACATATCTCCAGGACTCTTCCTCGCCAACTGTCCCTATCTGTCATACTCCGAGAAGATCCTCTGCGCAGCATTCAGTATCCTCGTTTTTGCTAGCCGACTATTACTGGTGTGCCCATGTATAGGTGCCTGTAGGAGAACGTACCTTATGAGCACATCACTGGTTCTCCAGCATGTCTGGTACGCCTTACCCGGATGTATCATAGATGGCCAGTGGTTGTACAGCTGCTATTTTGTGGGGTGTTGCTTCCAGGATTTGTTCAAGACGGCACTCAGCGTCCCTGTACAGTTCTCATCTAGCTTTTTCTCCAAGCATTTCTTTAGAATCCAAGTGGTGCAGCTATACAGTAGCACGAACACGGCTTCAAAGCCTAAAATATTGGGTGAGAATCGAAATTCTTCTGACTGAGCATGTATAGAAAAAATTAAGAAGTCCCTCCTCACCTTTACAACTTTTGTAATCTAAGCTTAATATCTTCTCATTTTGTCATATATGATTAAAGAGACACCAGCGATTGAAACCCGATCGCTAGTGAATGAGAATGGCAACCTCCGTACAATATGACTAGAGGTATCGTGCGGGTAGAGGTAGGTAGAAGGTGTTGGCCGGTGCATTGTTGGTTAGAAGCGTTCCGTCTTTGTTCAAGGCACTCTTGTGTTACGGTTGGTAACAATCTTTTTCTCTTTTATTTTCTATTAATGTATAAGTCGATTGAATGAAACATATGCTGATTTTTTATGTTGTTGTTCTATCTTATTCGTCCGTCTGAGCGTTATAAAATATTTAATTTTAGATTCAATCTTAGATTCAAGTCTTAATTTATTATATATATATATATATATATATATATATATATATATATATAAAAATTGAAATAATTCCTGTCAAGAAAATGTGTCTATAATTTTTGTCCAGATCGTCAAGTGGTTTGGTATCCGAATATAAAACACTTGAACCAAGCATTTTCCGTTTTTAAAAATACTAAGTAATGCCTGATATCGTCGCCAGACTTTTCTACTGAGCATCATTATGAGATAAATGTGCCTTAAGATAAATCTCTTAATTGTGAGTAAAAGTTCATTAAAATATAATTTTTGTCTATTGTTTCGAAACACCAGAGGAAAAACAAAACTAAACTGGAAAATGAAATGAGTGAAACATTCATAAATAGATAAAAACAAATTTTTGTCTTCTGTTGCTTTTTGCCCTCAAGTTGAATTAGCTTTTAAAATTTAATTGTTTTTTGCATTTATTTTCATTTTTATTTTTTATTTTTTCTATTTTTTTTTAGTGAGTTTGTAGTTGGGTGGGGGGAGGTGAGAGTTATCAGTTTGTATTGTAGATTGAATAGTTGTTTAGTCTGGACATAAGTCTGAAAATTCAGTTCCCAACATTTTAGAAAATAACCTTTCTTTTTTCCTTTTTTCTCTTTTGTTTTTTTCTGTTTCTTTTTTTGTTTCTTTTCTTTTTTTCTTTTTCTCTTCTTTTTCTTTATTTTCTTTCTTGTTTCTTTTCTCTTTTCTTTTCCTTTTTAAATAATAATGTAAGAGAAAGCGTATTTGCTTGCCGACTATATATAAGTAAAGTCGGCCGTGGCCTATTGTCGGTATCAGCCTGATAGGAGATTTTTTGATGTTTTTATTTGCTGAGGTGAAACGCCACACCGTCCGTCAGCTCTCCACTTTATCGCGCAGATCAGATTACCCAACTCTACAACATGCCTTGCGATTCCCGGCAAGTGCTCTACCGACTGGACTAAATTAAATGAAGCCTTCCACGCAGGGCTAACCAGTTTTGATTGATTTTAACGGCATATCAATCCGTCAAGAGTTATTTTATTGCCCTTATGGCAAACCCCAATTGTAGAACCCAGTTAGTCGGAAAACTTAATCCTTGGATATTTTGGTTATTTGAGAAATAAATTCCCTGGCGCAGCGAATTGTGCTAAAGAGGTATAAATGGGAAACCTAACAACAATAATAATGATTTTATCTAATTTTATTAATACCAAATTTTATATTATCAAAATTCAATAGATACACAAAACGAACAACAACAAAGCAGATCTGTTATGCATTTCAGTTTGTTTTCGATTTGGGTTTTTTTTCTGGGGGGGGGTCGTAATTCTGTTGAAGGGATGCCTTTTTTGTAATGCTCAAGTCGAACTTTAATACCTTCATTTGGCTTTCCTGACAGTGACAGACGAGAATCGCCTTTTCCTAATCTTGAAGATTTTCTCTTTGTATTCTTTGCTGAGATCAATAAAGAACTGGTGTAAATCTTCACCCACGCTGGATTATTTATTGCTGTAAATCTCCGATTCTCAGACAAACATGGTTTCCGTTTCTTCTTGTGCTTTCTTTTTTCTTTTCTTTTTTTACATAGCTTCGTTCGATGTATAATGGCGAGGACTTTGGTAATAGAAGCTTACAGGTAACAGAATACATCGAGCTGGGTTTTTTTTCTCTTTTTACCGACAGGTACTTATTTTTTCCTGGAACCTGCTCTTGAAAATTACCTATTCTGTGAGTATTGAATTGCAGAACATGGAATCTTTTGGTTTCAGTTTTTTGTGTCCGAAAACTCGAAAAGCTTGAGGAAAATACACACCGAAAATAATCTCTAACTGAAAAGGTGAAAATCTGGATCTTTTGATTTGAATTTTATTTTGTGCAAGTCAGCCAATATTTTTGGTATTTTTTAAAAATTTCAATATTAACTTCCACTTATTTATTATTCTAGACATTTTTGCCTGTACATATTTTCAATTTTCTAAGGATTTCTACATGTTTCTATAGAAATCTTATGAAATTTACATTTAAATTTCATAAATGAAAAGGAACTACTGCGATGCTGAACAGCCAGGACCGCTATGAAGGTTACTAGTCCCCTGGGCAAGCAATTATTTAGAAAATAAATAATAAAACCTTTAAAACATAGTAGCATTTATGTTTTACTCTGATAAAAATAAATATGAATGAACAACATTTATTACAATGATCAAGTAAAAGAAAAGTTCCATCACAGAATGGGTGGCGATCCGTGATGGAATCCTGGTGGCTGAGCAGTCCATTACATGTAACTCTACTTTGTTCCTTAATTAGGCTAAGCGAGTGGTCGAAGAGGCCTCCTCCAATCAGTCGGCTGGTCACCTAGCAACTATATTATTGCCCAACCTTATTACTCTTATGGCAAGCCCCAACCCTGTTTTATCATATATGCTAGAAGGCTGTGACTGAGGGTTTAATGTTCTGGGCATGACGTTAAAATTTATCTGATGGTGAGGTTTCAATTCTGGAGCTCTGGGGAGTGTGAAGTACCCCTTCATCACCATTACTCCCAGGTCTATCCTGACCCGAAGTGGAAGTACTTTTTAGGGTCTAATCTATGGGTTAAATAGAAAAAAGTTGAGTTTAAAAAGAAAATTCAGTACCCACCAAGAATGAACCAAACATAACATCTTCGGTATAAAATAACCCAACATGCCGTAAATTCCAACCAATCTGCAACCATTTTTAATTGTCACGTGTGAATGATTTTGGTGTAAATGCAGTCTTGCTCTTAATTATCTCCCCTTGATATTAGGATAATCAAGGGATGCTTTGTCTTGTGAGCCACACTTCTTGTACCAATATTTTCTTAATTATCTGGATGAGAATTAGGGTACTAATGTAGAATAGTACACAAGAATTAATATCATTAGATAATGTATAAAAAGCATTACATTTCACGGAAATACCTGAAACCTTTGAGATGCTTGGGTTAGTGTTAGGCTATTTCTGGAGTATCCGATATCTAATTTTATTTATACTTAACCCGATTCTAATGAAATTATCTCATGCGTGCTATTGTGCATCTGTACCAGAATTAGGTAACATCAAGTATCGCTTCTTTGATTTGGGAATATTTTCACAAGAAAAAGATAATTACTAATATAAATTTCTTAATATTATTTTATTAATAAAATTATTTTGCGTTTATACCATTAGATACTTTCTTTCATTGTTAAATCGTCCGGCATGTTATATAAGTGTGTCGGAACGGGCAATGCATAAACAATTCTATAAAGCAGCTGTACTTATCCGTATTACATCCGGGGTTTTAAGATGGCCATTGATGTTTATAAGCTGGATAGTTTGGCTTAGGATGAACAGTCCAGAAACAAAACAAAAATAAAAAAAAAAAAGATATTTCTCGATAAAACTTATTAAGAACTTTTTGCAAAGGAATATTAACTACATTTCATATGAAATATAAAATTGGCATTTTTCTGTGGATTTATATTTTAGAATAATAATCATCGTTTGTAAATAGATTAGGCATACTTTTTTTTTTATTACAAAAGACAGCTCTAAAAGAAAATTATAATAGGTTGTCTTTCTAAATTAGTTTTAACATCTAATTAAACATTATTCATTACTTTTGTAAGTAGCTATTCAGATCGTAGATGTAAAATAATTACATATCATTCATTATTAGTTCGGATAAAAATTCTGAAACAAACTGGTTCAGTTTATGAACGTGGAGTTTGGAAATATTTTCTTATTTTAAGGGATAATCAGATTTTAGAAAAATATTATTCCTTAGGCTTTTTCTTGGTTTTGCTTGGAAGATAATAACCGAAATTATGATAAATAAATCAAATATAAATCGTCACTTTGCTATGATATTTCATAAATAAATC